>JABUQX010065174.1:17500-25022 GCA_015478945.1 Trachelipus rathkii
GAGTACTGCTACTGTTAAGTAATAAATATCCTACTAATTAACCAGTCAATAAAATATGTTTATATATTGTTCTGTAATAACATAGTATCTGCAAATTTATTCAATTATTATTTAAAATTATTAAAATATTGCTGCTATTTTATTCACCTTATACAAAGGTAAAAATTTTAAAATAAATGATTTTTCAGGGGGGTTTAAAGTTATACGCGATATCGCCTACAACGCGGGGGGTCAGGAACCTAACCCCGCGTTCTACGAAGGACGACTATATATCAATTTTCAATATTATTTTTTATGCATAATCATAATAACTGTGTAAATGACAAATCAATTACTGAATTTTATTAAGAAAGACATTTGAAAAGTAGAAAGTTCCGGTTAGTTCCGGCCGGAACCAAGCTAGTTCCGGCGAACCCCGGAACTTTTCCAAAAATCGAGTTCCGCGCCGGAACCTTGGGCTTCCGGTTACAATCCCTAATATATATATATAATAATATATATATATAATATATATATATATATATATAAATATATTATATATAGTTATATATATATATATATTATACTATATATTATTAGGTGAAAAATTACGGTAGGGAATCCTTGTAAGACAATAGCATGCAGTGTCTTAGAGTGTATGCATCTCTGTAAGAGGCTATTGCAAACCTCCTGCATATCACTTTGCATTAATGGTGGCCTACTTCATACTTACACAATGTACATTATTTGAAAGTCAAGTGTTTGGCGCCTCTTTTCCTTCGCGGAGGAAAAGAATGCCAAACGAACGAGGGTTATGATTGGTGCCTGGGTTCAGATAGGACGCCACCAAATCATACCCGGGAGTCTAGTAGCAACCCTCTTAGTGAGAGGATGCCCTACGTAAATTGTTAGAGTTAACAAAAGGCCGGCAGGTCTATTTAGGATAGGGAATTAGTGCATTATCTTATTAGTTAGTCTGTGAAATTCATAATAGTGCTAACGTTGATATATGCCCATCTATTACTTATCCATTGTTTAATGAAAATCATCTTTGTATTGTTATCTAACTATCACAATAAATCAACTACGAGGAAAGTGCTCTAATTAACCCCCCCTTTCTATGACTGTCGAAGTGATTTCGGCCTAGACGTCATTTTGGTGAACCCCAGGAGCGACAGGGGGCTAAACCCCCTAATTGGAGTCAGATACATTAATAATTGAAAAAAAAAAAAAAAAAAAAAAAAAAAAAAAAAATCCGGATTTTCTCGTTCACTTTTAGGGTTAAAAATATTGGTAGTTAGAAAAAAAAAATAAATTATTAGAGTCAAAATTAATAACGTGAAGAAAGTTTCTTATTAATCTTCATTAAAATAAGAGAATAAAGTCGTTATTACTTCGAAAGCGAAAATTTCAAATTCAAGCTCTCGATTTAGGCCTAAAAACAACGCCTAGTTAAGTGACTCAAAATCTCAGTCGGTAACAACAAGCCCATAGAAAAATGGTATCGACGAAGAAGCTGACTTTGAGGACTCAACAAAGAAGTCCACAAAAAGAGGGAAGGATCAAACTCCCTCTCCCCAACGCCTTTCCCCCTCTCATAATGAGGGAACGCCATCTGGTTCTCGCTCCGAAACTGAGATGGAAGCGACGCCACCATCTTCGCGCCAAAAGGAAAGGACGCGGCGTCATGATGCCGACTCACCGATAAGAACATACAGTCAATTAACATCAAGTCAATTACCAACCTTTGATCCCTACGATGTTATAAATTGGTTAAGTGCGACCACAGCGATCTTCAAATTAAATCACATTGAAGACACACATGAACGTGTTCGTTTGTTGGCTCCAATTTTGCCCACAAATTTGGTCTCCAAAATCACTTTCCCTCTTCAAAACAACGCTTATCGTCTGCTATTGCAAAACATCGAAGAAGTTTACCTTCCAGCCTTAAGGAACAGAATTAGAGATGTCTTTAAACAAGGCATGAGACCTGATGAATTGCCTAGTGAATATCTCCATCGTGTCAAGGGGGTATTGGGGAATAAAAGCTTCGATGTGTTGGTAGAACACAACCCCAAATTTGCGATAGACCTCTTCTTAGAGCAGATGCCGCAAAACATTCAGATGTCGGTCTATTCATTAGCTGAAGAAAATGACCTTGTAAGAATGGTTAAAGTTTCAGACGATCTTTATAAGAATTTTGTACGAAAAGGAAGAAATTATCATCAACCAAACGAAGAACAGACTTGGGGCTCTGTGAATTCTGTACGTAACAGAACAGACTCCGCCTCTACCTTCTTCCCAACGCGCGCAACCAAGAGCGCCAACATGAAACTGAGAGCAAAAGTGAAGGTCAAATCGCCCACCAGATGGCCAACCTCACAAAAATTGTGACCGAGCTCGCACACGACTTTCAGCTGTTCATTAAAAACAAGCGAAACTCAGCTGAAGAGAGAAATAGGACCCGCGGAGAAAAGTAGGTCACGCTACTCAGAATCAGATACGAATGGATACAGTAAAGCATTAATAACCGCTGTCAATCAGTTAGCTTGCTATATCTCTTCTACCGAAAGCTTATGAAAAGGAGAGTAATGAATGCCGACCAGATAGTATATTGGAAATAACCCGAAAAATGCTCCCGATCCCTCGAAAACTGCTAAACAAGGGCTGCGAAATTTACCATATTCTATAGCAGCCGTGAAAAACCAACTCACAATAGAAAAAGTGAGATTTAGTAATACCCTCCAAAAGTGGATAAGTGACCCTATGTACAAACAGAGAGCTGCTTAATGAAATAAACTACTAAATAAAATCGTCTAGAATAAATAAAGAATGTGGAGTCAGAGCTGAGATAATAAACGAATAACCTTGTATAATATAAATAGTGAAATAACTACACTACTACTACTACTACTACTTAATAATAATAATAATAATTATAATAATAATAATAATAATAATAATAACAATGTCAATGAAAATAATATTATTATTTAAAAACAAATATGAACAATCTGATCCAGAAACTGATTCAAAATATTAATGATAACTACCAGCACACTCAAAGAGAATGATGATAGAATGATGTTCCGAAAAATAACCCAATAAAAATTGAAAAAAATGATTCAAATTTAATTGAAAACTTATCAATCAATACTCTCAATTCCACAAATGTACAAAGAATGCGACTCCATAAAGTAACGCTAAAACTTAAAATATGAGAAGTAATACACCATAAATGAAAATATATCATCAAATAATGATATTACATTAAATAATACTGACCTCAATACAGTCTCGATACAACTGTCTCAAGCAATGTTGGTAATGTACAATATAACCATTTTATTACTACTGTTAATCCATCGCATGTGGGATACGTCTTTTTTAACTCAAATTTTTATTAAATGGGGGGGGTGTTATAGATAATACAAGGGAAGATGGAAGCAATGTAGCAAATATCCTGTCAGACCCAACTGATGTGAATGCTGATGACGAGCGCTGCTTGAGCAGGTAAGATAGTTACAGCGTATGGTTGGAGGGAGACAGGAGTGTTGCAAGATTGACATACGTACCTGTATATAGTCTAGATCATCTGATTATATATTATATGTGGATCGATTATTGGTTAGATTGCGGTTCTGATTCAGCCCTTATCCGCCTGCTAATGACCATCAAAAAAAGCACCGGTACTATATCCAAAACATAATAATTGCCAATCTATGGTATTAAAGATATTTGAATCCTACGATCTAAAATACTTCATACCTAGTAAGCACAATTTATTTTAGGGTTAGACTTTTTTAAAAAAAATTTCACGAAGATAGGGCATAAATTTAAAGAAGATTTATGTTTAGATCAAATTACAAATAAGACCATAAAATTGAGTAGAAATGTGAATTTTAATGTTAGATCTCTTGCTTTTATTAGTATTATAATTATCTCTCTCTCTCTCCTCCTCGTGCATGTCCTTCTAGTTCTTGAATTTTAATGATGTGAGTTATTATCGAAATATTCTGAGTTATTTGAAAACCCTTATCTCCCCGAAAACCACCACATCAAATTGAAACAAGAAAAAAGGTGGAATGAAATTTTTGAAAAATATAAAAATAAAAATAGGAGAATGAGCACAGCACTAATAGCTGAGGACGGTCAAATAACTACGGACGAAGAAGCCGCCTATATTCCAGAGAGAGTATTAATAGAACTAGCCAACAATTATCCTTATAAAATAGATATAAAAGGACCGCCCCTCTCTCTTAAGCCAAGGAGGGTCCCACATAAACTTTATGCTCAAACAAAAGCGGAACTTGACAACCTCGTAGCCACGGGAGTCCTCCGACGCAGCCATTCACCATGGTCTTTTCCAATGAGTGTCCTCGAGAAAAGCGAAAATCGCGTCAGAATAATCTCCGATTTCAGAGAGTTGAACAAAAGAGCCGAGGTGGGAGTCTATGGACTTCCGCACCTGCAAGATGCAATATCAAACCTGCAGGGGAGCCGTCTATTCACTAAACTTGACGTGACCCAGGCATTTTACTCGGTGCCATTAGCCCCCGAATCCCAAAAATATTTTACCATTACTTCAAATATCGGGACTTTCACCTACAGGAACCTACCCATGGGCTATGTGTCATCTCCCTTTATCTTTCAATCTTACATTGATACAGTCTTACAAGGACTGCCGAATACGCAGGCTTATATGGATGACGTATTGATTCACACAAAGACCGAAGAAGAACACAGAATCCTCCTGGAGAAGGTATTGAAGAGGTTAAGTTATCTACATCTCAGTTTAAATCCCACAAAATGCCAAATAGCCAAAAAAGAGATTGAATACTTGGGATATACGGTCAATGAAAGCGGCCTAAGGCCTAACCCTGAGAAAATTGGGGATATTTTAAACACCCCAAAGCCCCGAACCATCAAAGAATTAAGATCCTTCCTCGGCCGCGTGAGCTTCTACCGAAGCAGTGTACCATTATTTTCTGAAATAACAGCACCCCTAAATCTGTTTCTGAAAG
The DNA here is from genome assembly GCA_015478945.1 of Trachelipus rathkii. Taxonomy (NCBI): domain Eukaryota; kingdom Metazoa; phylum Arthropoda; class Malacostraca; order Isopoda; family Trachelipodidae; genus Trachelipus; species Trachelipus rathkii. The sequence goes on from JABUQX010065174.1 coordinate 22,504, forward strand.
GGAAACCATATTCCAACCGCCGCGTCTGTTGGAATTCCACAGCAGAGAAAGCCTTCAAAGATATTAAGAATGCTGTTGAAAATGCTTCTGTACTTGCTTACCCTGGCACCTCTTCTAACTACAAAATTATCATACATACTACAAATGTATCTGCAGCTGCTGTTATTTTATCCATCACTAACACAGCCGATCTTCCGATTGCTTTTTTTAGTTCCATACTCTCGCCTGCTGAAACAAAGTATGACGAAGCCAATCGCCTTTTAGTCTGTTTAACAAAAGTCTTCAAAAAGTACGGCTATCTCCTCACGAATAAAAATATTGATATAGAAACCAACTGCCGTGAACTTATAAACAAATATAAAAGAACAAATGACGATAAAAACTTCAACATACGGGAAATCAGGAGTCTAAACTTATTAACGAGTTACAAAGTTTCTTTCAAATTATTAACAAAAAAGAAAAATCCCTTAGAAGAATACTTATTAATAAATGATATCAGTCATGAAGAATTAAATAACGAAGAAACTGAAGCTACTGACGAAGTGAAAATCACACCCTCCTCTACAAACGCTGTGATTGGTCCTCCTCGCGGCAAACGGGCCAATAAGAGCGAAGTTCCCACACTCAACGTGGAGTCGTGTTCGAATTTTACAACCGCGTATAAATATCAAGAACTCTCTCCGACACTCAAAGCACATTATCATAGGGTAATAAAACAAAACCACACACGCGCTGCGGTCGACAGTCCAATGAAGGGTAAAAAGGTAGACCTTTTAAATAACCCAATTGTAAACAAAAGAAATTCCATAAATAGTTCCCATGAGAAAGAAGGAACTTTAAACCCAAAAGGGTTGAGAATGAAAGAAAGGATAGAAATGGAAGAAAATGAATTACTCAAAATAAATGAAAAATCGCCAACTAAAAAGTTAGATGAAATAAATGATATTCTTACTGAAAATACACGAATAAATTTAATTCAGCGCTGTAATGAAGCTCATATTGACTTAATAAAACGCTTAAAGAAGTTAATTACGAAGAGATTAGTAAAGACCAGTAGAATATATATATTATAAATGCATTACTTAAAAATAAAGAAAAAAGTTCATTCATAAAGAAACAACCCTTTTGGTTCAAGAAAAAGGAAATTTCTCTTATGTTAGATACATCAGCAAAATTTACGCCCAGAGTTCATCTAGTTCCAGAACAAACATATAGATGATATAACGGCTAAACTCACTTTCAAGGACCACCTCGGGATATCGCGCGCGCTAACCGCGGATCAAATGTGATGTGTCTCTCTATATATCATAGAGAGTGAAAGCACTTGTGAGGAAGCTGGTCCACAATGTCAAAAGGAAAAAGCGGACGGAGCAACCCTATCTATGTGAAATTAAAAATCACAAGTTTCAAGATTAAACTGTGACATACTGAAGATTTGGCCTGTCTGTAGAGATACAAAGACTGTTAACCCTCATTGATAGATACTCCATTATGTGTGGCATTCCCCCTCAAGGTACATCACCAAAGAAACCATGAAACCAGCTAATTCAGCACTGTGGAATTCCCAGCAACCTGATCACAGACAAGGGTGGAAATTTCACCGTCACATTTATTTTGAAAGTGTCTGTAAAACTATTAGGAATAACCTCATATCACTACCCGCGAGTTACGCGCCCTTCTCGACTCCAAGGTAGAAGTAAACACATAAGATGATTCTAACCAGTTTAAGAACCATGCTAGCTGAACCAGGAATGGAAAGTCAAGGGTGGTTAGACGTATTACCATTCGTTTTATTCGCACTTCGGCTCGCCCCTATCTCCGAATCCGGCATCTGCCCGAGCAAATTGATGTTTGGGCAGGATATAAACATTCCTGACGGCTTGATAGACCCTTCACTCCCAGACGGTCCTAAAACCTATGATAATTATATTGAAAAACTGGCTGGACTCATAGCCAAACCACTCTCTCAGAGAACTAACTTGAGGAACAGAAATGTGTTTGTCCCTCGTAACTTAAAAGATGCTCAATATTTGCTGGTGAAAAGTCAACAATACAATCGCGGCAAGCTCTCACCAAGGTTCCACGGACCTTATAGAGTCGTCAAAATCACTAATAATAACGCCCATATTATAAAAGGGGATAAGGTGGTAGTTGAAAACCTAAGAAATGTAAAAATTTTCTATAATCTCGTTCCTGATCCACCAGAACGCAAGAAAAATGCGGAATAACAGAAGTAGAGAAAAGAAATGAGGAACCGAGGTAAATAGCTCTTGAGGAAAATAAGAGTCTAAGACGTTGCTATGATAATTAATACGAGTACAATAGTGTTTATAAATGGTATTAAATATTCATATTGTAAGTTCTTTCTCCTTCCACAAGTAGTGATTTCACCTGTTCTTCCTCTTTCCTCAACTTTATATTTCATGTATCCAACCGAAGGAGGGTGAAAAGTATCTCTGTGAAGTCGGAACTAGGGGCCTCACCCCTATTTCCGAAGCATAGATCCTTTTTGCACTCGA
>JABUQX010065175.1:0-5000 GCA_015478945.1 Trachelipus rathkii
GGGTAGTCTTTTGACTGGGACAGTCTCGATAGGCCCATGTGGCTTTTTACTGTCTCTATATTCTTAATGTTTCTTAATGTTTCTTAATGAAGGTTAACCATGTTTCTTAATGTTTCTTAATGTTACTCGAAGCTTCTTATTGTTTCTTAATGTTTCTTAATGTTTCTTAATGTTTAGCTGTTTACTTTAAAAAAGTATATATATTATTACTGTTGAGCGTTAATGGCCAGGAAGGGCTGAAGGTATGATACCGAAATTTGGGTCAGCGGTCGATAGATCTATTGAAACAGTATACATAATTAATATATAGAAGAGAATCAACAATAACAATAAATACAATAATAATAATAATAATAATAATAATAATAATAATAATAATAATAATAATAATAATAATAATTACATTGTGAAAAATAGATAATATAGTTATACATTGAAATTCAGTTTTCTGTTATATTTGACATTTTGTTTTTAGGGAAACTATTACATAAAATATATAAAATTTTGAACATAAGTCTTTTAGAATAGCCAATAATTTATAAAAAGGTTATTTAAATGTAAATAAATATAATGTATAATAAAGACTTTTTATATGAAATATTTTTCATTAATATAAACATGCAGCACATAATAGAATGATCCAGATACGCGAGAATCAATGTGACACAAAAGAACTAGGTCTGGCAATTACGTACCTTGCAAACAATCGAAAGAAAAATGTTGTACGAAAACTATAAAGGCACAAATTGATATAAAAGAAATCAGTGGTACTTCGTTAACAAATGTGAAAGGATTCTGTAAACTGTTTTTGAATAATGCACTGAGCTTGGCAGCTTTTATACGGAAGAATTGAAAAACTTCTTGAAGCGATATGGCGCTGATGTTCTAACGAAGAAAACGGAATTTTCAGATCACGTGACGAGGAAGACGACAATACTGAAAAAGTAGAAAGTGGAACGAGACATGGCTCCCCTCCCGAAACGCGGAGCGTCGAGAGGGATTTAAGGTGAAAAGCGAACCACTGGACGTAATGTGCGTCCATAACGCGATATGGAACGTGGTGGACAAGACGGTAAGGTTGCAGTCGGAATCGGTTCTGGATTCGGAGGAGGAATCAGTATTGGAACAGGAGGCGGAGATGTCGGAGCGAGGGGCGCCGGAGTAGCTGGCGAAGAAGTGACAATGGCTGAAGGAGTTGGCAAAGGTTCAGGTTCGTTTGGAGAACAAGTTGATAGTGAAAGGCAGGAATGGCCATGAAGGCGATGTGATCTTCTTGTCGAAGTTAGAGGGTAGATGGGCGGGCCGAAGGGAAGGAAGGAAGTGTGGAAAGAAACGGGTCATGGTCAAATAAGGCCGGTTTGCATTCCTAATCCACTGGATATGTTCTCGCATTTGCTCCCCTTCTGTAAAGGTGAAGGCAACCTTTCGATAACTTTAAGACCGAGGAAGGCGTCCGTCCGTAGCATGGGTTGTAAAGGGTGTATTGGGTAGGGGCTGGGGTGTAAGGGCTACGGTGGTGAGTTCATGCCGAATTAAATACATGTAGAGCAAAGTCTCCAAATCCGCAGCATGTAGGTTGAGGCGGGGAGAAGTAGGGCGTGGCAAAGATGCGATCCACGCCTCCGCGTACACTGACGAGCGGCGAGACAGCTGAGGTGTTGCTGGTTCGTAGTTTTTGAGAGAGGGAAAAATGTACGAACTCACCAGGTATTTCGAATGGTGGAGCCATACCGACGAGCTCAGCAGAGGGAGGCATTTAAGTGTTCTTTTTGCTACGAAGTTCGGATTTGCCGAGGAGGACTAAGAGGAAGAAGTTCCGGAACCCAAATTTTTCCGGTGGTTTCCATGGGGCCATAGAGAAGCTTTTAGCTTGCCGGGGTGGTAACGTTTCCACCATACCTTGAGGGCTTGCGGGGGGTGGTTAGCTTGCAAGAGCGAAGACGCTTAGAGCCGATTAAAGTCATAAGATCCTTCCAGAGGTGAGACTCAAACTGCCTACCCTGGTCTGTGGATACGGTCGAAGGAGTGCCAAACCTGGCTATCCAGTTGAACAAAAATGCCTGAGCAATAGTCTCGCTAGAAGTATCTCGCAATGGAATGGCTTCTGCCCATCGAGTGTATCTATCTATACAAGTTAAAATATGTGTGAAACCATTTGAAGGTGGTAAAGGGCCGACTAAATCAACGTGTACCTGGTCAAACCGTTCACCAGGGGGAACGAATTGCTGAAGAGGTGCGACAGTGTGCCTGTGCACTTTGGATTTTTGACAGTTGAGACACTGCGTTGTCCACTGTTTAACATCTTTTAGTAGGGACGGCCAGACGAATTGTTTGCCTATATTAATTTGACTTCCTTTTACCCCTGGGTGCGACACGTCGTGAATGGTGTGAAATACCTTTCTGCGCATGGGGGTAGGTACGACTGGACGGACGAGGATGTGCTGAAGAGACATCACATAACAAAGGGGGAAACCCAAAAATTTCTACAGTTTGGATGTCGTAGGAAGAAGCACTAGGAAAAACAATGTCTTCGAGTTGCTGCAGACGAGCCATTTCGACGAAATCAATGTCTGGTAAAGGAGAGATAGCGTTAATTCGGGAGAGAGCATCGGCAGGAATGTTGTCTTTTCCTTTTATATGGCGGATATCAGTTGTGAATTGGGCAATAAATTCAAGGTGACGGGCTTCACGAGGGGACTGTTTCACTCTGGAAGCTGTAATGGCATGCGTGATGGGTAAATGATCAGTTACAACATGGAATTCCCGACCTTCTATGAAGTAACGGAAGTGCTTAATTGCTAAATAAATTGCGAGAAGTTCCCTTCCAAACGCGCTATACCTTGTTTCAGGCGGCTGGAACTTTTTAGAAAAGAAAGCTAATGGACGCCATTCGTTGTCAATAAATTGTTGCAGCACAGCTCCAGCTGCGAAGTCTGAAGCGTCGGTGTTGATTCTAGTCGGGGCTGTGTCAGATGGAAATATTAGTAACACGGAAGAGGCAAGGGCTTCCTTGATGGCGGTGAAGGCATTAGTTGCTTCGTCTTCCAATCTACAGTGAACCAAGAAGCAGCAGAAACCTTAACGTGGATGTTATTAAGAAAGCCCGCATGGGAGAGGAAGGGAGATTTAGCAGCGGACGGTAATGAAACGATGGTAGAAATTGACCATCCCTAAAAAACGACGGAGTTGACGCTGTTTTACGGGTTTCGGAAAGTCACGAATGGCTGCCACACGATCCTCAAGGGGACGTATACCTTCGGCAGAGATTGTATGTCCGAGAAAAGTTAAGGATGAAACTCCGAATTCACATTTGGAAGAATTGACACATAGACCAAATTCACTTAGTCTGGTAAAAACTTGCCTGAGATGTGAAGTATGTTCTTCCGGAGAAGCACTGGCAATCAATAAGTCGTCTATGTAGGCGAATACGAAGGGTAAACCACGTAATACTGAGTCTAGAAGACGTTGAAATGATTGACTAGCATTTCGTAAACCGAATGGTGTTCGAAGAAATTCGTAAAGGCCGAAAGGAGTGATAATGGCAGTCTTATGAATGTCGTCCGGATTGACGGGAATTTGAAAAAATGCGCTAATTAAGTCAATTTTTGAGAAAATGGTACAACCAGAGAGGTGGGATGTGAAATCCTGTAAATGAGGTACATTATAGCGGTCTGGGCGAGTGATCGCATTCAGGCAGCGATAATCGCCAGTCGGGCGATAGTCCCCATTCGGTTTGAGAACCATATGTAATGGAGAGGCATAGTCAGATTTGGAAGGTCGGATGATGCCCTTTTCTAAGAGAGATTCGAACTCTAGCTTTGCAGCTTTGAGTTTATCTGGTGCAAGACGTCGAGCGTGAGAGAATGGAGGTCTGCCGTAAGTTTCAATGTGATGAACGACATTGTGTTTCACAGGAGGAAACTTGGAGACTGGAGAAAGAAGCTCTGGAAAATCGGTAATTAATAATGATTCAAAAATATTATTAGATGGAGAAAGATGTATGCCACTGATGGAAGCGGAAGCACGAATACAAGCGGATGAGAAATGTGTCTCAAAATCAATGATGCGGTTGTGGTTCATGTCAACGAGAAGGTTGAAGTGGGACAGAAAATCGGCACCTAATATGGGTAATGTGACGTCGGCTATCGTGAAGTCCCATATAAAGTCACGACGGAACGAGAGCGTTAAATGGAGTCGTTTGGTACCATAAGTGTTAATGGTTGTGCCATTGGCGGCGCGTAAAGAGCCTGATGGTTCTGGAGCATGAGGTTTCCCGAGGATGGAAAGTGGCACAGCGGAAATGGAACTACCGCTATCTACGAGATAAGATAGTTTGGTGGATGGATCGTAAACGCAAAGTAAGTTAGACGCTTTTGAAACCACCCCGAGCGAGTTTACGGAGTGGTGTTTAAGTTTAAATTCTCGAAAGTGCAAGGCTTAAGACATGACCGTGTTTGATCTCCAAAACGCTGATGATTTCTACAAATACCCTGTTGGTTATGCGACGGAAATTGAACTAGAGCCTGAGAAGCAACAGGAGAAGAGGCGAATTGACGCGAAGGAGTAGGAGAGCGACGATACGAACGTCGTTGTGTAGTAGGAGAGCGAGAATGATGACCGTAATTGTATGCAGAATAAGCGTGTGGTGCATTGGGAGGAGGTGGGGGGTATGAAGGATTGGGAGGAGGCTGAGGGTATGAAGGAGGTGGGGAATAAGGATGATGAGAGGATGAAGGATGAGGATACTGCTGAGGATAAGGATATTGTTGTTGAGGATAAGGATGGGGAGTGGGAGGGGAAGGAGGAGGAACAGTTGAACGCGCCTCCAATGCACGCATTCGATTTGTTAAATCCATGATAGTGTTTTGTAAGACCTGAAGCTGTGATACAATGTAAGCGTATTCTGTGGCAGGTGGGTGTTGAATGGCATTAACCGACTCATTTACATGCGAAAGAGACGCTGGTGGTAAGTTATTATTATTTGCTGGTATAACCGTGAT
>JABUQX010065175.1:15000-30455 GCA_015478945.1 Trachelipus rathkii
TTAGACGCAGGCGGCTGCAAACCAGGACGAGGGCGAGAACGAGGAGCTGGTGTTGGAGGTGCAGGAGTGTGGACGAGAGGGCGAGGAATACGAGAGGGAAGTGGAACATCTGCAGTACGACTTGTGGAAGGCATGGCAGGAGGTGGTGGAATGGGAGGGGACGGTAGAGGGAGAGGAGAAGGAGGAAAAGGAAGAGGATCTGGGTCAAGAGGAAGGAGTGGTGGAGATGGAGAGTCAGAGGGAGATGAAGGAGGAGAAGAGTCGGGAGGAGATGAAGGAGGTGGAGAATCTGGTACAGGATAAGAAGATGATGTATCCAAAGGAATCAGAATTGGTTTTGGAAACAAGTCCGAATCTTGGACGTCAGGAGGATTCGCCTCAAAATAGGCAGGTTTGAGACGATCGATCGATATAACGTCGGTACGAGTAGGAAGCTGTACTTTGAAGAACTTCTCCTTCCGAAGTAACACCGGGAAGGGCCCGTCGTACTTGGGTTGGAGGGGAGAACGGTGGGAGTCATGCCTCACCAAAACATGGGTACAAGAAGAGAGATCTTTCGGAATGTAAGAGTGCACCTTTTGCTGGCGGGTCGGAGTAGGTCTCCAGGAGAGGGCACAGCGTCTCAAACGGGTGAGGTATAGGGTGGGATCAGCAGTAGCAGGAGGGAAAGATTGAGAAAAGAACTCGCCCGGCAGACGGAGAGTAGAGCCATAAACGAGTTCGGAAGCTGAACACTGAAGGTCTTCCTTAACGGCCGTGCGTATACCAAGCATAACCAAAGGGAGGGCTTCCGTCCAATGTTCTGGTTGTGGGTGTGCCATGAGAGAAGCCTTCAGCTGACGGTGGAACCTTTCACAAATCCCGTTCGAGATAGGGTGGAAACTGGTTGTATGGATCTTCTCAGAACCAAGCAAGCGCATCAAATCTTTCCAAAGGAAGGATTCGAAAACGCGACCTTGATCCGTTGTGACCGAGAGAGGAATGCCAAACCGAGAGATCCAATGGGACAAGAAAGCTTTAGCAATAGATTCAGCTGTAGCAACAGAGAGTGGGATAGCTTCCGTCCAACGAGTAAACCGATCAATACAGGTGAGGATATATCGCTTGCCATGAGAAGGTGGGAGAGGTCCAACAATGTCGATGTGGACTCTCTCAAACCGTTGACCAGGAGGCAAGAAAGTGCCTAAGGGAGCTTTAGTATGTCTTTGCACTTTGGAGCGCTGACAAGCCATACAGGCGCGGACCCAGTTCGCTACGTCGGCGTTAACTTTAGGCCACACAAAACGAGCCGTTACCAGTTTGCGTGAAGCCTCGACGCCAGGGTGTGAAAGCGAATGGAGATTGCAGAAGACTGCCTTTCGCAGAGAATTTGGAACGAAAGGGCGAGGGTGGCCTGTTGAAGTGTCACACAAGAGTCTCTTCTCTATGCCCGGAAGATTGAGCCACTGCAGCTGTAGAGAAGAGTCCTGCTGAAGATCGATATTGTCTTGCTCCTGGCACGTGGCCATGGCTGCATAATCAATGTCAGGAATGGGGGAAAGAGCGTTAATTTCAATCCGAGAAAGAGCATCCGCGGTGAAATTATCCACTCCGGAGATGTGACGTATGTCTGTCGTAAACTGGGAAACGAATTCAAGATGACGAGCTTCACGGGGGGAGTGACGTTCATGCCGTGAAGCCATTGCGAAAGTGATCGCTTTGTGGTCGGTCAGGATGTGGAACTCCCGTCCTTCCAAAAAGTACCGAAAATGGCGAACAGCAAGGTACATAGCAAGCAATTCCCGTCCAAAAGCACTATACCTTGTTTCGGCGGGTTGCAGCTTGCGTGAAAAGAAGGCAAGTGGGCACCATTCGCCCTTTTGGAACTGCTGAAGCACCGCACCAACAGCGAAATCGGAGGCATCTACCCATCTACCTGCACTCTCGCTGGTGCGGTATCGTGGGGATGAACTAAAAGAGTGGCGGAGGCGAGGGCCTCTTTGGAAGCCTCAAAAGCAGACTCTGCTGCCGGAGACCAGTCGACTTTAGTGGTGCTGCCTCGCTGTTTAGGACGAATGAGTGCGGTAAGCGGGCCTAGGAGGGCTGCCGCTGATTTCAGAAATCTGTGGTAAAAGTTGATCATTCCCAGATATTGACGAAGTTGCTTTTGATTTTGGGGAAGAGGAAAGGCTCTGATAGCGGCGACACGGTCTACAAGAGGGCAAATACCCTCAGCCGAGACTGTGTGACCAAGGAATGTAAGAGAAGACGCGCCGAATACGCACTTGGTAGGATTGAGACGAATTCCCGCATCATCCAACCTACCAAAAACGGCACGCAGGTGCTCCATATGTTCTTCAGGAGAGGAGGAAGCGACTAAAAGATCATCTAAATATGCCCAAGCAAAAGGAAGACCACGGAGGATAGAATCGATGAACCTCTGGAAGGACTGGGCTGCATTTTTCAAACCGAATGGCATTCTTGTATACTCAAAGAGGCCAAAGGGGGTGATTACAGCTGTCTTGGGGACGTCCTCCGGAGCCACGGGTATCTGATGGTAGGCTCGAATTAAGTCCAAAGAAGAAAAAATGGTGTTGCCAGACAGGTGGGAAGTGAAACTTTGTATATGCGGTACAGGGTACCTATCCGGTGTTGTGGCAGAATTCAAAGCCCTAAAATCACCACAGGGTCTCCAATCGCCCGTGGTGCCTTTAGGGACCATGTGTAGCGGAGAAGACCAACAACTTTTGGAAGGGCGCACAATGCCAAGTTGCAACATGTGATCAAACTCGGCCTTGGCGGCCTTGAGCTTATCGGGTGGGAGGCGGCGAGCTCGAGCAAAGGTGGGTGGGCCAGTAGTTTCGATATGATGTTCAACAGAATGCTTAAGAGGGGTGTCTGAAGAGCAAGGATGCAATAAAGAAGGAAAGTCCTCCTGCAGGATAGAAAGGAAGGGAGACACTACCGAAGAAGGCGGGGCGATAGCGGAAATGCCCTTTAGCTCTGAAGAACCTAGGGAACCGTGAGAGTAAAGAGAAGTATCACCGTCAACTAGACGCCTATTACGAAGGTCTACCATAAGATTGAAATGGGACAAAAAGTCAGCGCCGAGGATGGGCTGTGTCACTTCAGCGACGAGAAAAACCCACGGAAACTGGCGGCGGAGAGACAGATCCAACGTACATAAACGCTCTCCATATACCGGAATGGAAGAGCCATTAGCAGCGAAGAGTTGACGGCCTGAAAGAGGGATAGCCGAGTCTTGAGAAGGGTTGTGTGGTAAAATCGACAGGCTAGCGCCGGAATCGATCAAGAAGGCAAGTTTAGTGGAATGATCGTAGATACGAAGAACATCCTGTGTAGTAGGAGGGGAAAGAAAAAGAGCCAGCATCTCCCGTCGCTCCTACGACGGGATGGCTGTCGAGTTTCCCTGATAGAGAGGGCAGGAAGGATCGCATTTCTTGGCATCCATGCCGAAAGTATGGTGATAATAACAGTACCCATGAGGATACTGGCGCTGGCGTGAGGAAGAAGCAGAGGGTGAACGAGGACCGCGAGAAGGACGAAAGTTGGAAGGAGTGGGATCACGAGAGCGAAAAGTGTTATTATTAATTGCCGCTGTAAGGGAGAGAAGGGCAGTTTTAATGTCGGCCATGCCAGTTTCGAGAACCGAAACCCGGGTATCCAGAGCTGCCGAAGGAGGAGGTTGTACTGCGAAAGCGTGAGAGTAGGAAGGTTGAGGTGGGTGAGAATAAGGAGGTTGAGCTGGATAGGAGGCAGAAGGCGGTTGAGGAACAGGAGGAGGAGGGAGAGTAGCGGAGGCGGTGTTAGAGTATTGGGGAATGTGTTGGGCGTGAGTTGCAGATGGTTGAGGAGGTGCGAGAGTCGAAGAGGTAGGAGAAAGAGAGGAAACGGCGTAAGAGGTGTGGACCAAAGGCTCCACCGGAGGGCGCAAAATTCTGTCTGCTGTAGCGGCAAACTCAGTGAGGGACAACGTCGGGTTCATTGATTGCAGTACGCTGTGATGTCGAGCAGGCATCTTCTGGAGGAAGAGGGTGCGAATTATTTTCTCTTCCCGTGTAGATGGAGTGCCACCCAACAAACTCAGCATCCTTACCATCAATTCCGAGGGTTTCTGGTCGCCCAGTGAGATGCCTCCAAGCAGAGTTTCCAATTGTTCCTCTCTGGTGGGAGCCAAGCGGTCGATAATAAGGGTTTTGAGCGTGTTGTAAGGGGTTGTAGAGTTTCTAGTTGTTGCCAGACCATCCCTGATTTTGAGGAGGCAAGATTCTGGTAGAGCATTCACAACTCTCGAATATCTCTCCTTCTCATCTTCGATGGTCAGGAGCGCTGACTCAGCCAGGTCAAACCAAAGCTCGGGATTGTTTACGAAGAAAGGTTGCAAGTGGAATGCTCGCGAGGGAGTAGACATGATGAAAGGCGTAGAAGTTGGCAGAGCGAAGGAAAGAAAAAGAACTTAAATAAGATGTGGAGGGAGCGGAGGCACTAATAACGGACCGAGGGTGGAAAAATCAAAGAAATTACAACCTTAGGAGCTAGACCAAGGGTTAAAATGAGGCTGCTGCGATATAAATTGCCAAAATACTTCTATATAACATATATATAAATATATATACATATATATATATATATATATATATATATATATATATATATATATATATTATATATATATATATTAATATATATATATATATATATATATATATATATATATATATATATATATATATATATATATATATATATATATATATATATATATATATATTTTTTTTTTTTTTATTTTTTTTATTTGGTGAGTGTACGAGGGTATCCACAGCACACAAGTTGCGGCTTCACCTTGTTAGGGATACCACAACAAGGGTGATAATAATAATATAATAATAATAATAATAATAATAATAATAATAAATAAAAATAATAATAATAATAATAATAATAATAATAATAATAATAATAATAATAATAATAATAATAATAATAATAATAATAATAATAATAATAATAATAATAAATTTGATAAGAACAATAAAAAAAAATAAAAAAATACCCGAATGTAGAACAAATTATATGTTCCGCATGAAATACAGAACTGTACCAAGGCAGGGGTCCAACAGCGTTAGTTTGATACTCTGCCGACGAAGCTGGCTCTTGATGGCTGCAGCTGGGCTCGAGAAAGCTGTGAAGTAGATAGAAAAAGGCACAAACACAATGAGTGGGTAAATCTACCCGTTAAAAAAACAATACCTACAAACGGTACAAAAGTGATTGGGTTCGTTTGTAATAGTTTTTCCTGGCTTTGTTGTGGGTGTTCTGATTCCCGCCTGGGAATTCAATCTTCACTCTTCGGGGTCACTATCTGAAGCTGGGTGCTTAGGACCGCTTCTTTAAGGTTGATTGAGAAGTTAATGTGCTTACAATTTTTATTTTCCTACTTCTAATTTACAAGTGAGGGTTGGACCCCTTGTCCTAAAAAAAACAAAAACAAAGAATTAGGACAGGGTGAACCTAGTTATTACTATTCCACATATGAATCATATTCTGCAGAAGAATTTCTACAGAACATGAAGCTTATGTGGAGTAGTAGTACAATTGATTGTTAGTTTGAGAGAGGCTGTTTTATGTATATGCATATACAGGCAGAAAAAGGTTTCTCCCCGATATACATTCGCATAAAGCAGCATTACATTTGGTATGAGTCTCACACCGTACAAAAAAATCATTAGTTTGGGAGGAGCTGTTTTATGTATATGCATATACAGGCAGAAAAAGGTTTCTCCCCGATATACATTCGCATAAAGCAGCATTACATTTGGTATGAGACTCACACAGACACATATACTACCAAATTGCCTAGGTTATTGTAACTTCTTTGACTGGCGAGAGAGATAGAGAGAGAGAGAGAGAGAGAGAGAGAGAGAGAGAGATTTGGTGCTGTTCACCTCTGCGCTACTATCACCCAGTTTAGCCTCACTCCAAACTGCTATGTAACGTTTACGTCCGCTAGGGTTAGATATAGTAAATACCGATCTATGCGACCTCTATTTACTATACTGATGTTAAATTATATTAAAAAGTTCCTAAATCTAACATTTTTGGGTTGTTCACCTCTGCACTACTATCACCCAGTCTAGCCTCGCTCCAAACTGCTATGTAACGTTTACGTCCGCTAGGGTTAGGTATAGTAAATACCGATCTATGCGACCTCTATTTACTATACTGATGTTAAATTATATTAAAAAGTTCCTAAATCTAACATTTTTGGGTTGTTCACCTCTGCTCTACTATTACCCAGTCTAGCCTCGCTCCAAACTGCTATGTAACGTTTACGTCCTCTAGGGTTAGATATGTGTGGAAATAACGGCCTATCCCAGAGCTGTTATTTCCCCATATTATACTTAAAATTACATGCGACTCTAAATATCCACCTAGTTTTCTCTTTACTCTAGCCTCTGACCGCTAAGTTAGGACTTAAGCTTACTGCGAATTTTACACTGGCATGCATGAACACTTCACTTGGTTTTCCTACTAGATTTTAGGCATTCTTTTTGATACGCTATTCAATCTGATGCGTTTTCATTGCAACCAATTTCTAACCTCAGCTTTAGGCTCCACCGACTAATCTAGGTTCGCCTAACTTTGGTCTATTTACCCTAAAATAATGTACTTAATAGGCTGCCCTTTTTCTAAACTCACCTTGGTTCTGGGTTTAATTATATAATTAACATCAATTTGCTCGTATTTTAATAATATGTTGTAATTTTGCTATTATTTTTGCTATGTTATTCTCTGAAGAGTTACATGTTTGAAATTTTTAGAAGAAGTGACATTAAGCTTGGCTGGAGACAGTATTTAGTTTACCAGAAACAACCTTCATCTGCAAACATAGGGCGTGTTCACGGCTCTACCCATATAGTAACTTTGTAGTTCAAACTGCAGTTCAAATATCTATGCATGGAATCATTTACTTCCCTTTTGAAGTGGCCTTCCACAAGCCATATATATCATGTAACCTTATATATATATCTCTCCATATCCTCATCCTACTGTATCTATCTCCTCTCTCTGTCTATATATATATATATATATATATATAACTATGCTGCTCTCCTCATATATCTCCTATATATAATATCAATCTCTTGGGACGACTATTTGATTTGGCGCAAAGAAGGTGATGATAGAAACAATGACTCTAAAAATAGTGACTCAAATAAATTCAGACTAATTCAATTGCAATGAAATGACCATAAAAGGGTACATACGTAGGACCCCAAACTCCTGAAAACACAACAATACATTGTAGAACTTTGGGTATATATATATATGAAACATAACAACAATTTTTCATAATGAGAAGAGAATCAAAATCATTAATAAATCCGAAAAATGTTACTAAGAGAATATGTTAATTGAGGGGGCGTATTATCCAAATATAGGTTCAAATGAACTATTGGGAGAAGCCTAGGTAGTTCTTAGAGTTCATTTTGGCAAACAAAACGAACATAAACTCAGTTTTGGAAAGCTATTCTTAAAGTATAAAATACCAGTTTATGCTAACCTGGGCTCTTTCTAGCATAAACGACTATTCATAAAAAAATAAAATAGCATTGTAAATGCGAAGAACATACTAAGCACAGACCACCTACATACCATTTTCTGTCAAACTGAGCTTATTTTACCATTAATATTTTATTCAAAATTTTCACTATTAAAATATCAATTTAATATTCACATTAAACAAAGAAAAAGAATTATCATGATATATAACTCTCTAAAATCTTTGCGTGTGTAAAATCAGTAAATGGGAGATTAGATCTTCAACACCAGAGATTCTTTTCAGCGTGGCGAGAGATAAGATTTCTAACTATGATCATATTAATTCTGATATGAGCTAACACAGTGTATATTTTATAGATGTAAATATCGTAATCAAAATATTTCCAGCTGAGCGCTTATGACGTATTACTTTGTCCTGAGCACTACAAATACCCTGCAGTGCCAAAGGCACGATAAATTAATCAAGTAGCATAGCGCTAGGCCCAAAAATCGTATATACCTATCACTTTGGCTCCAGTAGTCTCAGGTAGGAGCCGTTGGAGGTAGGGAGTCTGGATGGGATTCTCAGCCTGAAGACGTGTCATCGGGCAGTTGGGCGTTTGCATTCAGTAGAGTAGCTCGAAAACGAAGCTGAGTCGGAAAGAAGAATCTTGAACCAGGTAAGTGTAAGACAAAATTGACCAGTGCCCGTGTGGAATTGAGTCTGAAGCCAGTCGTATTGGTGCTGTTGTGCCGGAACCAGGGTGGGAGGAGGGTAGAGGGGTGATCAGGAGAAGAGGAAGAGAGGAATAAGGAGAATGGGGAAAGGA
Source organism: Trachelipus rathkii (assembly GCA_015478945.1). Taxonomy (NCBI): domain Eukaryota; kingdom Metazoa; phylum Arthropoda; class Malacostraca; order Isopoda; family Trachelipodidae; genus Trachelipus; species Trachelipus rathkii. The sequence goes on from JABUQX010065175.1 coordinate 23,373, forward strand.
GAAAGAGAAAGGTAAGGAGGGGAGAAGGAGGAGGGAGAGGGAGAAGTTGAAAGAATTTTAGGAGGAGAAGTGGAATGCTAAAAGAAACCAGAAGGGTAGAGAATTGGAACAAAGGCAAACCAGTAAAAAATCAAGAACAGGAACTGGGTTGACCTCAAAGAAAGCTTGAGCTTAAGACGGTCCAATTGAAGGCAACTTCCGTGCGTGTGGGACGTTGGATCGTAAAGAATTTCTCCTTCTAAGCAACCGGAAAAGGTCCATCGTACTTAGGTTGAAGAGCGATGCTATGCGATGCGAATCATGTCGAGCGAAAGCATGAGTGCAGGAAGAGAGATCCTTTGGTATGTAGGAATGCACCTTATGTGGTCGAGAAGGAGTCGGTCTCCACGACGAAGCCCAGTGCCTCAAACTGGTAAGATAGGAAAGCGGGTCAGCAGTAGAAGGCGGAGAAGACTGGGAAAAGAAATCAATAGGAAGACGAAGATTAGAACCATACACTAATTCAGCAGCAGAACAGTGCAAGTCCTCTTTAACAGCAGAGCGAATGACAAGCATAACGAGAGGCAGAGCATCCGTCCAATGCTCTTGATTGGGCTGAGCCATAAGGGAAACTTTAAGTTGCCTGTGAAACCTTTCAACCATACCTTGGACCTGTGGATGAAACGCAATAGAATGAATCTTCTCCGAACCAAGGAGACGCATTAAATCTCTCCATAAAAAGGATTTAAAAGGTCGACCTTGGTCTGTAGTGACAGAGAGAGGAACACCGAAGCGAGAAACCCAATGGGGTAAGAAGGTGTTAGCTATGGATTCCGCGTTGGCAACTAAGAGAGGGATAGCCTCCGTCCAGCGTGTAAAACGGTCGATACACGTAAGGATGTACCTTTTGCACGAGAAGAAGGAAGAGGGCATGCGATGTCGATGTGGACACGCTCAAAACGAGAGCGCAGGCGAGCGAGTATATAAGTCTTAGCCGTAGGGGAGCAAGCCTTTGGGACTTGCGATCGGGCTCTGATCATACTCCTTGACTACGTGAAGAGCAAGTGGCGACAGACCTTCGCGTATTTCGGCATTCATGGTCAGGCTAACACAAAAATGAGTCTTGCAACCAGTTTGCGTTAACGCTTCATGCCGGGGTGAGAAAGCGATGCAAGATTGAGAAAAACAGCCGTTACGAAATGATGCATTGGTACAAAGGTCGAGGCAGAGTCCCTGAGACATATCAACACAGAAGACTCTCTCTAACAGGGAGTTGGGAAACCACTTCCAGCTTGAGAGAAGACCTCTTGTGGGAACGTGCGGGATCTTCACGCAGCTTTGACAGTTGCCATCAGGCAACTATAGTCAATGGTTGGCAAGTTGAAATCCTCGCGTTCAATTTTCCAATACGTGAAGAGAGCGCACAGCGGTATAGTTCTACTCCCGAAACGTCTTGCACATCAGTAGTGAACTGGGGAAACGTATTCGAGGTGGAGAGCTTCCCATGGAGAATTGGCCGTCATCGTCTGGAGAACCATAGCGAAGCGTAAGTGGTTTGTGATCAAGTAGGATATGTGTGTGGCAACTCACAGCCTCACCAGGGAATAGCGAAAAGGTGATGAACGTGAGATAGCATTCGCAAGTAACTTCCCTCCTGCAAAGCACGGTATGCTGCTTTTCAGGAGGGTTGCAGACTTGCGAGAGAAAAAAGAACAGGAGGATCAACCCCACTTCCGTTCAGGTGCTGCTGTGAAGACGACTACCGAACAGCAAAATCAGAGGCGTCGTCACCTGACTCTGGTCGGATGCCGGAGTCCTAGTGGGTGGACAAGAAAGCGTAGCGCGATAAGCAAGGGGCTGTCTTGATGTGTCCAAAAGCAACTTGAGCTCATGCAACCATTCTACTTTCGTGAACTGCCCCGGTGTTTCGGGCATAATAATAGGCAGTGAGAGGCCGAAGAAATTCTAAGCACCGGCGTTCAAGAACGCGATGATACGAAATTGCCCAGCATGCCGAGGGACTGAGCGAAGCTGCCTTCTGAATGTCGCAGCGCCTAGGACAGGTACGAATCGCCTCCACACCACTCTGGTTAAGGGAGATATGGCCCAGGCCCTCTTGAACCGCTAGGCAAAACTAGGCAAATTGCCTAGGTGCGGCAGAAATAATGAGGGCGGCCCCTAGGTGGCTAGAACGCGCTGACAACGACAGCAGTAAAACTAAAAAAAATAACTAATATATTATATATATATATATATATATATATATATTATATATAATTATAATATATATATATATATATATATATAGTATAGTATATATATATATATTATAATATATATATATATATATTATATATATATATATTATATATCAATATATTAGTGATGCAGGTACCATCCGCATCCCATCCGCCTCCGCTCCGCGGAGCATCGCACTATTTTAAAGTATCCGTCGCATCCGCGCTTTGACACCGCTGCCGGATGTTGCTGCGGATGTTTATTCGTCGAGAATTTGATCAAGAATTATAATAAAATACTTAAGATGAATCTGCACGCAAACTTTAAATGATGAGACATGGGACTCGATTCGACTCAACTATGTAGATGATGACCTGTTCTCGATAGCATAAGTTCATAATCTTTGTAATTCATACGAGTCTCATGAGACCTAGGGATGCCGAAAAACATCAGCTCTTCTACAGCTTCTGTCTGCGATATAATACCAATTAATTCTCATAACGGCGTAGTAGAACATTTTGAATCCACTTAATGAAATGATGAGGTTTAAAAAAGAAAAAGAAAATGAAAGATGTACATGAGAAACTAAGAGCTAGAAAAGAGGTTTAGTGTATTTTTACTGTGGAAGTGTAATGACCTTCTTACTATTGCAAACTTACCTTACTTTATCCCCGTTATAAACGCAAGTCTTTTTGTAACACAGATATAGAACAAGTTAAGTCCGTCGACTTTGCTGTTTGCAGTTGAAAAACTTCATATCCGACCAGCTCTTATTTAAAATAGTTACCCATTTAAAAAGGAAAAAAAACGAATCCAGCAGAACGCCATCACCTTCTAAAATAAATCAATAACAGATTTACTGAAGAATTTCTACATTCAGTAGTGATGAAGATAACACCCATTACCTCCTGTACTTCCGAGAAAGATGATTGAAAAACTTCACCCAAGAAAAACGACTAATCAAATGATGGATCATATTGAAGTTGGTGAAAAAGTAAAGCAAAATTGTTTTTATACTCTCACCCTTGATAAACTAGTGCGAGGGAAATATTTGTGTCTCTGTCCCGCTCAACTAGTGTTCCAGTGAGAGAGTATCTAGCAATGCAGTAGCCTAATATATATAAAAAGAGAAAACAGACTCTCAGCAGAAAAGGCAGACGAAATTTGAAGAGAGAAAGCACAACCTTCCTATATTTTGAATTTTCAATAACTAGTGGCAAAAAAGATATACATCTCGATGTAAATCTCTTTCATAGGTCGGAGGATCCCCTGGGTAACAGATTTATATAATAGGATTGTGGCTAAAATTCTTCGGAAATCAATTAGTGCATCATATAATCATATTCATTATATATATATAAATATTATATATATATATATATATACATATATATAATAGTAATATATTATATATATAATATAATCATAAATTATAATATATATATATATATAATAATATATTATATGTATAGTAAATATATATATAATATAATATAAATATACTATAATATATATATATATAGTTTATAGTATATAATAATATATATATATATCTAATATACTTAATATATATATTACTATATTCTATAGATATATATATATAATATATAGATATATATATTATATATGTTCTAAACATCCGCATTCCGCATCCGCGGATGTTAAAAAATCAAACATCCGCAGATGTTCCGCATTCCTTCGGATGCGAAAAAAAAATGACATCTGCTGCACTCGATTAACATTAATAATATAGTATATATATATATATATATATATATATATATATATATGTAAGGTCGTTTTATGAAATTTTTATGTCTTATATGTATATTTATTATTATATATAGTGTTAAATATATAGTATATATATATTATATATATATATATTATATCTATGATATATATATTATATAGTATTAATATATAATATAATATATACTATAGAAGCTTATGCTTTAGATGATTTTTTTTTGCCTAGGGCGGAATGAAGGGTTAAGAGGTCGCCCCTGGACAATATGCTGTACTGCGAAACAGTGTGTCCTAGAAAAGTATGATAAAGGACACCGAAAACACACTTTGCCGGTTGAGACGAATGGCCACATCATCTAAATCTGGCGAAAGACAGCAACTGCAAGTGCCTGCTCCGTCGGTTCAGAGAGGTAGAAGCTGATGAGGATCATCCAGATAGGTAGACAGCGAGGAAAAACCCCTAAGAACACGCTATCTATGATCAAACTTTTTTGTGATACGTCCCTGAGCTTGTTGAGCATGGCAAAACGGCATCCGAGTATACCTCGAGAGGCCGAGAAGGGTTAATGATGGGGGCGCGTCTTCGTTATGTCCTTCTATTACACGACAGGAGAGTCGTGGTGACTAGGCTCGTGATCCGATCGGCTTAGATATTTATTAATTAAATAGTTTTATCAGCCAGATTCGAGGTAATTGAGACTGAATATGCTGAAATTGGATTTAGGGACGGTGGACAGTGATCGCGTTGAGAGCCCTAAAACCTCCAATCGGTCCTCCAATCTGTACGACCCCTTTTGGCACTATGTTGGAGGGGGGAAGCACCAAGGAATCTTAGAAGGGCGATCAATTCAACTCGCACCATTCGTGCTCGAATTCCGCGCTTGGCGGCCTTGAGCTCTGTCGGGGCGGAAGACTGCCCGAAGCACTTGCAAAGGTGGGAGCCACCCGTGCCTGCCTCTATATGGTGGCGCAAGCCGAAGTGCTGATAGCAGGGGGGGGGACGAAGAACAGGGGTTTAATATCGCCGGGAAATCCTTCTGCAGAATGGACAAGAAAGGAGAGACATCAGAGGGCAGGGCAACAGCAGAGATGCCTTTAAGAACTGAAGCAACAACCGTACCTGCAGAAGATAGAGACGTGGAACTGTCAACCAATCTTCTGTTCTTCAAATCAACTGTAACTTTGTAAGATCAAAATGTCAGAAAACCTGCCCCTAGGATGGGCTGGGAGGCGTCAGACACCAAAAACACCCAGGGGAACTCGACGGCGGAGAGAAAGAATCGAGTCGCACAATAACGTTCACGCATATACAGGAATGCTACTGCATCATTTGCTGAGTAAAGAGCCGGGTCAGGAAGAGGAACAGCAGACTTCTGAGAAGACTCACGTGGCAGCAAAGAGAAGCTAGCACCCGTATTGACCAAAAAGAACAGATTTGTAGACCTGTCGTTCAAGCGTAAAATGTCCTGAGGCGAAGAAAACGAAGAACAAATGGAGGAGTGGCCAGCTGGATCCCCCGCCTCTTTGGACCGATAGCTTGCTGGTTTCCCGCAAAAGAGCACGAGGAGTTACATTTCTTCGATTGAAGGCCGAACTGGTGGCCGGCCAGAATTAGAACGAGTTCGCGGACGGGAATCTCTTTGTGACCTGAGCATGGCATATAAAGACAGTAACTCTGCTTTTACATCCGCCATATCCTGCTCTAAGGTAGAAAGACGAGCTTCTACCGTAGAAAACCTGGAGGAAACAAGGTCATTAGTAGAGCTATAAATAACCGGAAGGGACGGAGAAGAAAACACCGGAAGAGAAGGAGAAGAAGTAGCGGAAAGAGAAACAACAGGGGAAGGAACCAAAGAAGCAGCGGGGAAGGGGGGGGGCGGAAAGGACATGAGAAAAAGAATCGTGAAGGAGAGCAAGAGACGAAGTAGAAGACATCAGAGCAGGCTCATGAGTTGTCCAAAATGAACCTATGAGAGAAAGCCTAGATGGATTCTTAGAGTTCATTTTGGCAAGCAAAACGGGCATAGGTTCGTTTTTAGGGAAAGTTATTCTTAAAATGATAAAAACCCAGTTTATGCTAACCTGGGCTCTTTCTAACATAAACAGAGTTAGCTAATAAAAATAAATAGCATGGTATTAAGCGAGTAACAGTGATTACTAAACACCGAACCACCTCCCAATTCATGGGCCTACATCAGCTACGGAAAAATTTTAACCAATATTTAATTAATAACACAATGTTACAAAAAAAATCCTTTTTATTTGTTTGCTCTGATTTTTTTTATTGTTTTTTATACGGTTACAAAAAAAAAATAATTGTTTCTTCTGATTTTTTTATTGTTTTTTTATTCATGTTTTTTATGCAGATTTTCAAGGTATATTGTTTTAGTTTTTCTTCTAGACATCTTAACGCAGTTTTTGTTTCATGAATGGAGAAGATTTTTTTGCATCTCATTTTGTATGGTGGATTTATCTTCCTGCCGTCGTAACAAAGACTTAAGTTTTTTTGGTCGTTCTGATTTTTTTATTGTTTCTAATTCAGTTTTTTTATGCAGATCAAATATGTTTATTAGTTTTTCTCTAGCCATCGGCCGTTTTTGTGTTTACTGATGGCAGGAAGTATTTAACTACGTCTATCAAATGAGAAAATGCCAATGAAATACTTTCTGCCGTACGTAAACATGCAAAAACGGTGATGCTAGAGAAAAAGTAAGAAAACAGAAAAAAGAAATGCATAAAGAACCTGAATAAAACAATAAAAATCAGAAGAACAAAAAAAAACAGTAACAAAATGAGATGCCAATAATTCATCTTGGTCCTGCCGTCTGTAACACAAAAACGGTCGATGATAGAGAAAACTAAAACCATATTGGAATCTGCATAAAAAAACTGAATAAAAAGCAATAAAAAATCGATCAGAAAAATGAAAAAAAATTTTTGTTTGTAAACAATTGTGTAATTTTTACTATTATAATATTATTTTAATAATTCACGTACCACGTAACAGAGAAAAATTTATACATGATTATATAAACTCCGCAAAATCATTTAAAAGCAATAAAACAGTTAAATAAGAGGCCGAACATCAACATTAAAAATTTCCTAACATCTGATGTC
>JABUQX010065176.1:0-22980 GCA_015478945.1 Trachelipus rathkii
CTCAAAAAATGAGGGTTCTCAAAAATAGCTCGGTGGTGTCAAAATGACCCATGGAAACAAAGGGTTGGTCTCAAAAATTAGATAGGTTCTCAAAAAAATAGTCTCAAAAAAAATTTGCAGTTGGTTTTTGCTTCAAAAAATTTGGGGTGGACAGTTACACGGTTGCTGCGAACTACCGTTTGGTCGGCAAACCCTTCTTCGAAGGAGGTTGGGTGGCCAAAAATTAGGGTTCTCAAAAAAAAATTTGGGTTCTCAATAAAAAATTGGGTTCTCAAAAATTTTAGGGGTTCTTAAAAACATTCATGCCAAAAGGTCACAGAGAGCCCCCAAAAAAGCCGCCCCGGCTGCTTTATGCTGGCGCGTGGCAAACTGGAGTGGTATACTGTTCGGCCCGTAACAAAAAATATGCGGTGGGCTGTAGAATTTGTAAATACGGTGATTCAGAGTGAATTTTAAATGGAGAGAACGGATTAGGGAGGGGGAGTCGGGAGACTTAAGCTACAAGACGACAGAAAAGAGCAGAATGCTTTATTTTTCACAAAGATAAGTCGCCAAAAAAAATGATACACTAGAAAAATATATGATCATTTCATTATTTCATACGTTAAACATTTTTATTATTTTTAAAAACTAAAAAATTGTGATATATATCCCTAACAGATTGTACGCGGAAAAAAATCTATTTAAAAAAATGAAACAATAAACAGCTAAACGAAGATCTATGAACAGGTTACTCTGCAAGTAAAAGAAAAAATTGAGCGCCCCAGCATAGATTATGTGTCGTTTCTCAAATAATCAAGGAAATTCGAAAACAAATAGAAAAAAAAAAGGGGTCCGTGTGTTGATAGTTCTCAGGTGGGTTTTTGGGAGTCCGGAATGGATCCCCTCCTTACTACTGTGGTTATACCCCATTCTGCGGGTCTTTCACTGATTACCTTTACAATCCTTCTCACTAGTTGGAGGTGTCTTGAGGGATACTCCTTTTTTATGCTTATTCAGGTGGCTCCGGAGAAGGTACCGTCGATCGCCTAAGCGTATCCCTTTATCCAAGTGTCCTAATCGTTACTTTTCATTATATTTTATTTCTTCGCGGCTTTAGCCTTTTGGCTCTTTTTTAAGCGATATAGTTAAACTATCGAACCTGCCTAATATGCGCTATTTACCTCTCTTCCGGGTGAATTAAATCATATTTGTGATCTTTTAATAACGAAGCACATCTCTGCTCTCATAACACACTCTTATTGATTCAAGTGTTAACGTTACGTTCACCAACCTTAATAAGGACTGAAGTAAATCAGTAAAATTCAAATAGATCTGAGCTGGGATTTTACATTAGTACGACAAATACGCGTCAAATCCGGTGTGAAGTGTGTAGTTTATGCTATGCTTGTTTCTTCATCTCTTGCTTGACCTCTTCACTGCTCTTTTATGACTTATACACCATGCTCTTACTGTTTATATCCCTAAGCTGGATTTATGCTCTCTGTATCCTTCTCATCACATGCACTGATCGGTAAGCTCTCTTGTAAGGATATTCTCGTCTTTACTCTCACTATCCATTCTAGAGTACTCAGCGATGTCACACACATAAAGTCATAGATGTTTATGTTTTCTTATCTGCTGTGTACTGCACTCTGTTATATTTTATGTGCTCTCTAACTGCACTTGATAAACTGTTACTGAGTCTTCCTACCTGCTCCGTGTCACTCACATACATTACATACCTCAAACTCTAGGTCAAAATTCGAGCAAACCTATCTCAAACGATAGGTCGTTTTACTCAAGGCCTACTACTACCCTGAAGGTGATTATAGTCATGCTCTGGTTTAGGCCTTCTTTACTGTTCATTCCGTGCTGCTTTGAGAGCTTTGAACTTTCTGCGAGGTTACTCCTTAAACTCTTCAGCTTTTCCTGTCTATCAACTTTCACTCATAGACGACTTCTCCGCTGGCTATTACGTCTTATCTGCTTCTTTTTTCAATAAGTTTATTAACATTATCAAATAATATCAACGTACTTTTTATTCTCATACTTATTATTATTTTTTATTATCTTGCACGACTTGGATTCTCATTTACTATGTGTTATACGTCATTTCGTTATTATTTTATTTTATTTTATTATTGCATACTTAGTTTTATTTACTTCATGACCTATTCAGTGTTATTGTACAAATACACACACGAGCACACCTACACACACACAACTTAACAGCTCACCACACACTACACACAACCTTACACTTATACACACATATCTCATTCATATTCAACTATCTTCATTTACTACTTTAGCATGACTCTACAACATCTTACTCCCGAAGACGACTATACATTGTTACACTCTAGTGACGCACTGCGCCACACGATCACAGTTTTCAGGCACAACACAACGACACAGACAACTTGTACCTGACTCATATTATTAATCTCCATGTCACTATACCTTAATAAAACCACTCTCTCCTATGCAACTCACTTTTATTGTTAACGCGCGTCGAAACAGACATTGAACTACTCACTACTTACACCACACACACACACACACGATTTTACTCCTACACTACCCACTAGTACTTACACACACAGACCTTTTATCTTCAACACCTCACACAAGGAGTTCCGTTACACTTCACACACGTTACGCTTTACTTTAACTGCTACACAGAACTCTAATCATATACACTCTACCAGCCAGGTTTAAGACCACTGTCACACATCACATGATACGATAGTCTTTACACTACACTAGTTTACTTCAGACTCTTACCAACGATTATGATCACTTATATCATACACACACACACCCACACACACACTGCTATAAGACATTCACCTATTACACATATAACGTATAAATTATTCAAAACACTTATCATACATCCGTCCTGCCAGTTATATTCAAACCGCTCCCTAGACGCGATACAGTGTGTATTACTGAAGAGCGTTAATCCTAAATAGAGTGAGAAAGGAGTATTACCAAAGTGTTTACAGCCTAAGAAACCCCATCCTCAAATATACACTAGATTCCACCTCCAGAATACTTTGAAACGAATAAAAACTTAAGAGATCTAACTTTATAACGTACGTTGTCTCTGTTCTGTAAAATTGTAAACTCACTCCCATAGGACTATCAAGTTTTAGAAATAATTTTTACTAAAGTTTATGAAATTTTCATAAAAATTTGCTTTTTTATATACCCTAAGCAATAAATCAGTAAATCAGTAAGGTCAGACCCTGAGCACCCCTCTTTACACCGGCTTTCGCCCGTTTTGTTCTATTACCGCGTCTTACTCTTGCCCTACATCATCTATAGGCGATGTAATAAGTATATAACACACATGACAACGATCTACGAATTCTTACGTGAAAGTTTTGAACAGTTGTAACATGTGTATGTTTATGGTTAAGAAATGTCGTGCTCCGATTACGTCTCATCATTATCACCATACTGCATAGGAACAATTCTAAGCAGAGCCGTTTACCATTATAATTATTCGGCTCTCGATGTGACTAAGAAACCTCCTTCCAATAATTTGCTTAAGAATAATTCCGCATTTTCTTCTCATGTTCAGTCTCGTAAAGCTATAGTGAGTAGTACATTTTCAATCGCAAATTCACCGAGAAAACCCCAACAGACCGCACTCCTGCTCCTATCCTCATCCGACACGCATATGACTCTCTTTCTCTCAGAATGAGAATGTCTCGCGCGAGACGCTTTAGGCCTCCCATTCATAGAAGAAATAATATATATATATATATACATAAAATCGAATTGTTGCCCGATCAACATCCTCACATGCAACGAAACGTGTATCTTATCAAACGACCTCTGGTTACGTGAATCTATGAACAATGTGGGCCTGCCACTATATAACTACGTTAGGCCTCTAATCGACTTCAGCCCTAGAGTCTCAGGCCTAGGAATAAGCTGGTCCCCTTCTTTGTTCCATTGCTGATGCTGATTTAAGTCCTCTACAGTCAACAACGGTAAGCACAAGTAGGACGATGAATCACTGTTGATCTTATCATTGATAAGTAAATAGATGTGTACAAGAGTGCACATCGATTAGTCCGAGTATCCTTTAATAGCAGGTATAGACGAAATGTCTCTCGCCGTTAACATTGACTTGGGCGGAGCTATATCCTCGTACAGCTGCGGTACTGATATATATAGTACTGTTCCATCAATTATGTGTAAATCGTCATTTAAACTTCAACTTGTTCTTCGAAATTTGCGTAGCATTACAGCAATGTGTGTTCTCTAATATCTTTTAGACCCCTAACTCATCTTAAAACATCATTAGCTCATCATTTCACCGTTAGCAGTAAGGGAGCACTAAGTACTTCTATTTTATTAAAAGCGCGTCTCATTATTACTAGAGTTAGCCTATGATCCATCACAGGGAATTGTGTTGTAATAAAGCTACTTACATAGCAAAAATTGATAAATTTGTCACTAAAACTATGATAATACTTAGAAGTTCCCTGATTCATATATAGATTCCACGAAGCAAAAACACAAGAGCGAGGCCCGCAGCGCGACCCGTCGCTGGAAACACGAGCCATGAACCCGCCAGACGTCAATATTAAACACGACTAGGTCAGCGAGAGAGTATGCTTTCCGTATCAGATACGCCGTTGCTGAAATCTTCACCTATTACACTTTCACTTTCACTGACTCTTTCCAGTCACTATTTCAAATATACCGTTTCCTATATTATGAATCGTTCATTTACTTCTTACTTTGAACATTTTTAATCCTATTCTATAAAAATACCCATTTCACCTGGTAAAGATTTCTTGAAAAATTAGTTTTGAAAAGAACATTTTGTTTGAGAAAAAGCAGTTTGTCTCCCTCTCCAAGTTATAATTCATGAGGGAATAGAACAAATCACTCCGGCTGTGACGTAGCCATGATTCCTCTTGTGGTATGCCTAAGATCTTATTACTTTAAGGAATGTAAAACAAGTTTTATATTGCCCTAAAGTTACAACGTATAACGACGTAGATTAAGTATAGAAGATTATCCCCATTCCCTCCTTTTCAGGGTTGTTCTTTTACGTTTTAATCTTCTTATGTATAAAGTTATGAAAAAAATTGTTAATTCTAAATAATAATTTATTAAATAAATTATATATTAATTAATTAAACACACAATGTGTGTACATGCATAATAATCTTCCCCTCATTGTACAAACCGTAATTTTCTCTTATGGATTTCCAGTATTGGTATAATATTTATACCTCAAAATTACATCGAAGTATGTAGTTCATACCTCTCTATAGTCGAGGTTGTATGATCCGTAACATCAGAATATCTCCCTTTGGTTTGTAATAAACCACTGAGCTTATACCAGGATTTAAATGAAACTAATGCGCTTGAACACAGTATAAGGTCGTTAAATATACATTGATACAGTTACCACAAACTAATTATGTATACATACTGAATGCGACGTGTCCTAAAAAGATATCAACTCTAGGATGTATGCCCTTACCCACTTTTGAAATACAAAGCCTCCATTTTCGCGACCGCGTAGAATATACGCTGCGGTTCATGCTCGGCTTCCGCACCGGTCCGCGCTTGCGGGCGCTCTTGCGTTTTTGAGTTATCAATCTCACTATAAAATTTATGTGAAAAAATTATTATCTATTCTAGTCTATTATAATTATTCCTTCAATGGCTTATTTATTATAAAAGGAAAAATTATTAACAAATTAAAACACTTTTAATACAAATTAGATACACTTGTACCGCTTAACAGCTAAAATGACTATGATTTTAAAAATGAGTTGGGGTCTAAAAGATAATAAAACCAACACCTGTCAAATACAAGTTTAAAGAACCAAAGTTAATTTTCAAAGACGATAAAATAATCTTTTCGACAAATCACATACGAGTCAGATATAGAATAAGATTATCCGACAATCACAAGTAAGGAAACAATTTCCTTCTTACCTGCTTAAGGATCTTACCGATCCAGCATGTTTCCAGTTTGAAATATATTTATAAAAATAATAATTAATACAATAATATTGTCTATACTGGAATTACCTTTGACCTGTTATTAGCTTAAATCAGATGGATCAAAAAAGCTATCCTAAATTAGGCCTAAATTAGCCCTAACGTTAGTTATTGCACCACCATTTACAGAAAAAGGTCAGGTTTTAACATATATTTGACCTGGATACCTTAAACAGCTCGGGGTATAAAAAGCCATATCCTAAATATAGGCCTAAATTTAATTTCAACACCTTTTACAGAGAGAGGTCTTTCGTATCTTTAAGGAGTGCGGGTTGTTGTGTTTTCTCGTTATGGTTTGTCAATGTACATAGATAATAAGAATAGTAATAAGAAAGAAATCCAATTATTTAAAAAGACTTAAATGTATTTTTAATAACATCGAGCGGCAATAATTAAATGTAATGACATAATTGTTATATTAAAATAAGAAACTTAGAAAGTTTAATAAAAACATGTTATGTTAACAGAGAAGAAACTTTTGTTATTTTTATACTTATTTACATGCTAAGATGATGTAAAGCAGTAGTCAATAGAACAAAAGTGGCATAGCTTGTTGTAGAGGGCTGCTAGGGGCTGACCTTACTGATTTACTGATATTGCTTTAACGTACGTAAAATATATGTTTTAATAAAATTTCATAATATTTTTATAAAAGTTATTTAAAACTTGATAGTTATTAAAATTTATTAAACAAAAGTATTAACAGTTAATAATAAATTTCTGTTCAAAGATAATGATTGACTTATTATTATAGAAGTTTTAAAGAAATTTGAAATATATTGGTTATTATTAATGAAGTAATAATAATGTACGTGTTTATTAAAACATAAAACTGTTTTAAATAAATTATACTTATATGTGTAATGAGTGTGCGTGTGTGTGTGGGGTGTGGGTGTGTGTGTGTGTGCTTAAGTAAAATCTGTGTGTGAGTTAAGTAAATCTGTGTGTTAAGTAAATCTGGGTGTAAGTAAATCTGTGTGTAAGTTAAATCACCTGTCTGTGTAAGTAAAATCTGGTGTGATTGTAAGTAACATTCTGTCGTAGCGGTGTAACAGTTAGAATCCTGTCTGTAAGTTAATCTGTGGTAAGAAAATCTTTGGGGTGTGTTGTGAATGTCTATGGGAAAAATTGTAAGTGTCATAGTGAATGTTATAAGGTCATAGTGAATTGTGTATAAGTGTAAGTTGTGTGTGTGTGTGTGTGGTGGTACCGCGTTGTGTATAACTGTAAATGTATGTGCTATGGTAAATGTAAGTTGTCATGTGTGATGTGTTGTATAAAGTGTGTCGGAATGTTGTATAAGTTGTAGTGTGTTGTGTGAGTGTGTGTGTGTGTGTGTGTCAAATAATAATAACAATATAGCATGAAGTAAATAACACTAGTATAATAACTAAAAATAAAAAATAAAAATAATAAAAATAATAAAAATAATAATAAAAATAAATAAAAATAATAATTAAATAAATAAAAGTATTTTAACAAAACTAAAATTACATAATGTCAAAAAATATATGAGTAAAAGCATTCAAAGACATATGATAAAAAGCATAAATTGAAAGTTAAAACAGTAAAGCTGAAAGTTAAAGCAGTAAAACAGAAAGTTAAACAGATAAGCAGTACAAACGAAAGGCATACTAATCTTAGTGTTAGGTACACCTCTATTATGACATTTACTGCTTTAAGTATTAATGTATTGAGTTAAATCAGTAAAGCAGGAGTTAAAGCAGTAAAGCAAAAGTTTATAATAGCAGTAAAGCAGAAAAAAAGCATTACTATCCCTTTGTGCTAGTAACACCTCTATTGATTTACAGATTACTGCTTTAAGGTTGTAATGTTAATAAATATGAGTTAAAGCAGTTAAAATATGAGTTAAAGCAGTAAAACCATGAGTTAAAGCAGTAAAAAGTAAAGCATAAAAACAAAAGCATACTAATCCCTTAAGTGTTATGTAACAACCTCTATTGATTTACTGAGTTACTGCTTTTAAGGTATGTAATGTAATGTTTTTAATTAAAATTTGGTAAATTGTTAGTTAATAAAATGTTTTTAATAAAAATGATTTAAGTATGAAATAAATGAATGACTCATAAGTATATATTGAATGAAATTCTTGAATATTTCACATCTGATATCATTTTTGTTCGGCGGAAATATTGCGCCGCCGTGCACGCGCGGTGGGAAACTCGGAACAATATTGCGCCTGCGGGCGCACGCGGCGCGCGGGGCGGGGCCGGGCGAGGACCGGCGCGTGGGTGCGTGTTCGTCTGACCTTTGCGCGGAAGCGCATGCTTGCGCCTGGTCTTTCCAATTATGATTAGTGAAGACATCAAATAGCTCTGACTTCTATGAATCGCAGGGTAGAAAGGCTTAGAAAAGTTAGAAAATGCATCAATGCTACGGCATCAATCCATTAATGCTGAGGCTCAATGCTGAGGCATCAAATGTGAGCATCAAAGTTGAGCTTCAAAGTGAGGCATCAAAATATCGAGTGTTGGAGTGTAAAGAGTGTAAGTGTATCTGTGTGTATATGGGCTATATGTATCGCTATGGCTAGTCTGTACGCTTATTATCAAGTGCATAAGTGCTGTATGTATGTAAGTCAAAGTGTCTATTGAGTGTAATTTAAGGTCTTAGGAGAGTGTAAGTGCTTAGTTTAATGTCATAGTGAATGTGGTATAAGTGTCATAGTGTATGTGTTAATAGAAGAATAGTGTATGTTGTAGGTGTGTGTTGTGTGGTGTGTGTGCAAAGTAATGCTATATATAGGCTATAATATAGAAAAGACTAAATTCATAGTAGAAGCATCCTAGCAACTTGAATTTAAACCAATCGATTCCTCATACCTTATAATCCTAGGGTAGCACACCCATATTAGCTATTCTAGCGTCAGGGCTAGAAGAGCTTGAAAAAAGTGAGTGGCCACCAGTTGGCACTTATGTGGCTATCTCACTGCACTATGCGCACTCACTTGGCACTCATTGGGACAACCCACTTGCACTCATGCACTCATTGGCACCATCGCACTCATCCTGCACTCATCAATACTCATAGAACAAACACTAGATCAACACTAATACTCCTTACGGTCAGGACCATTCAATTATGAATTCATCAAAATGTACTGAACCTCAATAAACTGACATCAAGATGAACGCTGAATTACCAAAAGGTTACCGAAAATTCGGTTTCTCAAAATATTCCCATGAAGACCAAAGGGTTGTCCGAAAAAATTAGGGTTGCCGAAAAATAGAGATGGCCAAAAAATTAGGGGGCCAAAAAATGACCCACGGAAGATCAAAGCGTTGGTATGCTGTTTGTACGTGTGTCTATGTGTAAATGTAAGTGTCATAGTGGAATGTGTTGTATAAGTTCATAGTGAATGGTGTTGTGTTGTAGTTGTGTTGTGTTGTGTGTGTGTGTGGTTTTACCGCGTGTGTATAAGTGTAAATGTAAGTTGTCTATGGCGTAAATGTAAGGGGGTCTATGTACAATGTAAGTGTTCATATGTGAATGTGTGTATAAGTGTCATAGTGAATGTGTGTATAAGTGTAAGTTGTGTGTGTGTGTGTGTGTTGTGTTGTGTGTGTGTGTTGTGTTTCAAGTTAGCGATAGATCCAACAGTACGTTCAAGTTAGGCAATCGAAATATTGACGGTGGGCCACGAAGTGGCCAAAAAATATGTGGGCAAAATTACCATGTATTCTGCATATACAAGCAAATATCATGGTCAATACAAGGTTAAGACATCAAAAAAGGGCTAATCCCCTAAAGGGTGGTCAAAAATTTGGGTGGGTCAAAATTGACCCATGAGGGACAAAAAATTAACGTGGGTCAAAATTGAAAATTAGTTCTCAAATAATTAGCCTGTTCTCAAAAAAAATAGGTTTCTCAAAAAATTAGGTCTCAAAAAATTAGGGTTCTCAAAAAGCTCGGGGTCAAAATTGACCCATGGAAGATCAAAGGGTGTGGTCTCAAAAATTAGGGTTCTCAAAAAATAGGTTCTCAAAAAAACGAAAATACAAAAAAAAATTGGGTGGACACACAACGTTGGCAAAAAATTAAGGGTTCTCAAAAAAAAATTTGTTCTCAAAAAAAAAATTTTGTTCTCAAAAAATTTGGGTTCAAAAAATGTCAAGGCCAAAAAGGTCAAAGCCCAAAAAGGTCAAGGCAAAGGTCAAAGCCAAAAAGGTCGCGGTCAGAAAAAGGTCAAAAATCCGGTTAAATTTAGTCCGAATGACCCTCCTACTACTAACAACGGTCTTGTGGACATAGTCAGGATGGAATTTGGTAAAAGGCTTTTACCAAATCGATCTTCGAAAATAGGGAGCACCCGGACAAATTAGCGGTAAAATCCTGGATATGAGGGACAGGGTATCTATCCGGGCGTGTGATGGCATTCAGGCAGCGGTAGTCGCCCGTCGGGCGGTAATCCCCATTTGGTTTGAGTACGAGATGCAGAGAAGAAGCGTAGTCCGACTTAGAAGGGCGGATAATGCCTTGCTTAAGCAGAGAGTCGGACTGAAGTTTGTCCGGGGCAAGACGACCAGCAGGCTGATGAACATTGCGAGTCCTCTTTATAAAGAAGTGTTTGGCATTCCAAGGAAAACAAGGGAAGCGTTTCAGACCAATTTCGGGGTTCCCGTGTGCCATACAAGAGTTTATCCAATAAACCTTTTTCTATCAACCTGGCCATTAGGTGATAAGCACATGAACTGAGACGCTTAGAGCCAATGAGGACCATGAGGATCTTTCAATAAATAAGACTTCGAATTGCGCCTTGGCCGTTGAAACGAATGAGGTGCCAATCTCGCATCCAATTATTATAGAAAGTCTGAGCAATTTGTCTCAATAGAAGTATCACGAAGAGAGATGCGGGGGCGGCCCTCGACCCCACGATTGTAGCGTCAATACAAGTAAAATGTGTAAACCATTTGAGGAAGCAGAGGCCGACTATCAATGTGGACGTGGTCAAGCGTCTGTCCGGAGAAAAAATATCGACAGAGCTTAGTATGCTGGAACTTGACGCTTGCAGCTAAGCATGGAATGTCCACGTTTTACGTCCTTAAGAAGTGGACTGCCAGACGAATGTTTGCCGACCTTTAAGGCGAACTTTTTACAACAGGATGCGAAACATCGTGCTATGTGTGAATTCAGACTACGCATGGAGTAGAACGATCAGACAAGGAAGCACGAGAAACATGTCCACAAAGAAGTGAAATGGAAACCAAATCCTCTGCGCTCTGAATGCGAAGGTAGAATGGCTGGGAATCAGTAAAATTCCTCAGCTGTTTGGAAGACGGACACTCCTCATATTGATAGAAGGAAGAGGAGGAAAAATGCATTACTTGCTGGAAAGGCAATCAGCCGGTAAACCGGAGTAAACTATGACTCCCACCAGCCTACCCGGTTTCGTCAGTGTGGCGAGTCGCTCTGAGTGAAGCTTGCGGTGGCGACGTTGCGTTCGGAGTTACTCTAGTTACCCCCATCTCTTACGAGTGCCCGATATCAAAAATGGTAAGCGGAGTGCTGTTACTCCCTACATTGTGTATAGTATTCAGTGCTCCGCCCAGCCTTGCTAGTCCCTGAGCTCGAAACCGATCTGTTCTGCGTTCCTCCTTCAGTGGTACAGCCTGAAAAAATTCGTCGTGGGCGAACGCTCAGCCCGCTGGAAGGCGATGAGTGCACTGCTGAAACCATAGTGCGTGAAGTCGTCGGACCGGGTGGGTAGATGACCTGGGTCCTCGGAAGGCACCCTGCTATTGCTGTTGGTGCTGGAAGGGGGCTCGGAGTGGCATCTTGTGCTTCACCAATCCTGTGGAGTCCGGTACGGGAGAGCTAGTCCTTAATCCGGGGGTGGGAGTTGATGGGTATAATGGCCATGTTGCCGAGCCGTAGCCCCGGATATTTCCCACCTGGGGGACAGCGTCCTCCCTATAGACGCACAGTAGAGAACTGCTATGCCGCCAGGTTTCGTGCAGTATCACGGACTCCGCTCGCGTCCCCTTCGACGCCAGTCGTCGGGGAATCCAGCAGGAGCGACAAGGCCTGCTGGTAGCGGCTAGCTGCCCAGGCCGTAGATCCGTCCGTGGAGGTACTCAGGGGGGTGTGGCAGACTGGATTAGCAACCCAGCTAACCGTGCACTTCCTGTTTTTCCGAAGCGTTCGGGGAGGTGGGTTTGGAGCGGCGGTGTCCTTCACGCTTCGCGCTGGGGGCCCGCGGCCTGGCGGTATGGGTCTGGCTTGGCTGGCCCACATCCACCAACAATAACCCAAAGTTCCCCTGTTTGAAGCGGTCAGGATACTTGGGGTCGCGGTGCCTGGGGGGAGTTTCAGGGCCCGTTTGGGATCTTAGTACCTTCGGGGAACAGTGTATGGTGGGCCTGGCTCTACACGCTACTGGTTCGTAGGCTCGAGACCTGAGTCGCTAGTGGGGTATACGGTCGGAATGGATGTAGTTATGAGCTCTATAGAGGAAATGATTATGTGGACATAACGATAACTAAGGAGATAACTGCCTGCGAGATGATTGTTTAAAGTAGAGATATGTGATGCATGGTGATAGGCTGGTGCGTATCGGTAAGAATTATGAAATGGCTGCTCGCCTGCATTAATATACGCGATAAAGTTTTTGATGCGGAGATAAATGCGCAGCAATTCTCTCGATAACACTGTACGGACTCGGAGTTGAGTTTACTATAAAAGATGTATGGAGCGCCATCTGCACCATCAATAAGTCTGCTGTGACAAAGTTGCACACTGCGAAACGAGGGCGTCGGTTGGATCCGAGTCGGGTGCGAGGTGGTAGAAGGAAAATCTGAAATGAATCGGAGGAAGCTCGGGTTCTGATGGGGTGAATGAATGGCGGCATCGTCTGCGGTCCAGTAACGGTGACAGAGTCCGAAGAACTTATCGAAGTGGCTTGAGAAGAGCCGTTTAAAGTGCGTAAGTATTTCTGGCCGCGACGGAGAAATCTGTGAGTAGAAATTAAATCATACGAGAAAATCGATTTAGTTGATCGCTGTTTTAGAAGGAAGGGAGAAAGAACGAATACCAGAAACACGATTCGAGAGGACGAACTCCTACGGAAGAGATGGTGTGTCCAATGAAAGGTCAAGGAAGGAACAGCGACACACACTTCAAGATTGACGCGTATCCGTACTCGCTCACTTGCGAACACATGTCAAAGATGAGATGATGTGCTCTTCGGAGAGGAACTAGCGGATTAGGAAGGTTCATCTATATACGTGCGAAACACCAAAGGCTAACCGCGGATAGAAATAAGAATTTATGAAACGTTGATCGATTGGGATGCGTTCGGAGACCGATAAGGAAGTCTTAAGAACAAAAGAAGAATGGGTCTAAAACTAGTAGGGGGGTCATTCGGACTAATTAAATCGCGACATTTTTGACCTTATCGTTCTGACGTTTTTGGCTATGACCTTTTTGGGCCGTTTGACCTTTTTGGGAACCTGAATGTTTCTAGAAACAAATTTTTTGAGCACCTCAAATTTTTTTGCGAAGCAAATTTTTTTGAAGAACTACTAATTTATTTGCCACGTGTCTTTGCGCAGCCGGGGTTCTGAGAGAAGTGGTTGGATCAAACGTTCCAGCAACCGTTGTAGCGTGTCGCCACCAAATTTTTTTTTGAGAACCCCAAATTTTTTTGAGAACCTATTTTTGGAGAACCCTAATTTTTGAGACCAACCCTTTTTGATATTCCATGGGTCAATTTTTGACCCACGCACCCAAATTTTTTGAGAACCTAATTTTTTGCACCCTGAATTTTCTTCATTACTATTTTTTTGAGAATCTATTTTTTGAGACTAATTTTTTTGAAGAACCCTAATTTTTTGACCACTTTGTCTCCATGGGTCATTTGACCGGCACCCATTTATTATATACACGTACTTCCACTCTATTATGATAGCCCCCCCCCCTTTTTTTTTGTTTGACAAGTTAATTTATAAGAGGTTATTTTATGTCATTGTCATTTTGCATGATCCATGGTCAATTTTGGCCACGTAATTTTTTTGGCCACTCGTTGCCCACCCGTCACATATTTCGTTCCTGACTTGAACGTATGTATGGATCTATCCTAATTGAACAAACCATCACACACACATCACACACAACTATACACCTTATAACACACACTTCAGCTATGACCTTTCATTGATACAATAAGAGGTTTACTCATAAACCTTACATTTACACCTACAACACCCCTTATCCATGTCTCACACACAAACGCACACAGAAGTACAACACACACATTCACTATCAAGGCTTAGATTACAATGACCACATAAAATTAGCAATTTAAACACGTATAAACACCCTACCAACCCTTGGGTCTTCCGTGGGTCAATTTTTTGGCCCACACTAATTTTTTGCCATCCCTTTTTACCCACCCTAATTTTTCGGCCAACTCTTTGGTCTTCTCATGGTACACATTTTGAGAACTCAAATTTTTTCGGTCAACCTTTTGTATCCCATCGAGTTCATCTTGATGATCCGATTATGAGGGTTAGTATAGTTTTGATTGATTCAGTACATTTTGATATGGTTCCTATCACCGTAGGAGTAATCTAGTGTTGAATCTAGTGTTGTATCTATTGAGTTTAGATGAGTGCCATGTGAGTGCCAAGTGAGTGCCAATGAGTGAAGTGAGTGCAATGAGTGCCATGAGTGCCAAGTGAGTGCCAATGAAGTTGCCTAAGTGAGTGGCCCATAGTGCACCAGTGAGTGCCATCGTGCCTATTTCACTTCTTTCAAGCCTTTTCTAGTCTCCGCTGAGAATAGCCCTAATATGAGTGTCTACCCGAGGGCTATAAATAAGGGTATAGGAATCGTATTGTGTTAATACAGCTGCTAGATGCTTTCATTATGATCTTTAGATCTTTTTCTATCCTATATGTCCGATGATATTACTTGCAACACCACACACCACACACACCACTACACACTATACCTAATGTATACTTATTAACATATACATAGGACACTTATACACACATTCACTATCCACTTATAAGCACTTACACTCTATAGACCTTACACTTACACCACATAGACACTTTGACTTACTACATAGCACACTATGACACTTTTAATACGCGCTTACACTAGCATAAGCTACTTACACTAGCCATATACACTTACACTCACTTACACTTACCTTCACACACTCGATATTTTTGATGTCAAACTTTGATGCTCATCCTGTCTGATGCTTAGATGATGCGGTCTACTTTGATGGATTGATGCCTCGATATGAATGCATTTTTCTGAACCTTTCTAGCCTTTTCTATCCATCATAGAACAAGGAGCTAATATTGATTGTTTTCACTAAGTTCCATAATTGGAAACCAGACGCCAGCATGCGCCTTCCGCGAAAGAGTCAGACGAACACTGACCCCAGCCGCGGATCCTCGCCCCCCGCGCCCGCCCCACCGCCGGCGAATGCGCCCTGCAAGGCGCATATTTCCCGCGTTCACCGCGGTGCGCCGCGAGGCGCAATCTTTCCGCGCGAACGAAAAATATTTATATCAATGTAAACTATTCAAAGAATTTATTTCAAATATACCTATGAGTCATCTTAATTTTAGAACTTAACATTTTTAATTAAAACATTTTTTTTTACTAAATTGTACGAATTTATTTAAGAAAACTTACATTAATACTTTAAAAGCAGTAAATCAGTTAAATTAATAGAGGTGTTATTACCTAGAACCTAGGGGATTAGTAATGCTTTTGTTTCTGTTTTACTGCTTAACTCATGTTTACTGTTTGTACTCATATTGTTTTACAACTGACTTTTTAATCTACATATTTATTTAACTGGTACATCCTTAACAGTAAATAGTAATATCAATAGAGGGTGTTACATAGCAAACAAGGATTAGTATGGCCTTTTGTTTACTGCTTATAGCTGCTGTTACACTTTCTGCATTTAACTGATTAACTCACTGGATTTACTGGCTTAACTCACATACCATTACATCTTAAAGCAGTAAAGTCAGTTAAATGAAATAGAGTTTTAATAGCAAAAGGATAGTATGACTTTTGTTTTAGCTGCTTTACTGCTTTAACTTTCTGCTTACTGCTTTAATTTGTCTTACTGTTTAACTGCACTATACTAAAAAACATACCTTAAAGCAGTAAATCAGTAATTAATAGAGGCTCAATTAACAAGGGATTTAGTATGCTTTTGTTTTACTGCTGTTACTGCTTTAACTTTTGCTTTACTGCTTTAACTTTCTGCTTTACTGCTCTATTTAGACTTTCAGCTTTACGTTTTAACTTTGTTTTCTGCTTTAACTTCATAGTGTTTTATGTTTTTTATCAATATTTATTACCTAATGTTTTTATTTTGTTGGTTAAACGTGTTATTTTACTGGTTTTTATTTCTCGCTGCTGTTATTTTTATTATACTATTCTTTATTAATTTTTTATATTTTATTTGTATTTTTATATATTATATTTAGTGTACAAGTTTTCCTTTAAGATATAATGTATAGAACACACACACGACACCACAACACACACACACACACACAACACACTCACACACTTTACCTTAATAACAAGCAGTTTGACTGTAATAAAGCCACATCACATGACATTAATTACCATAGACACTTACATTTAACAGTTTATATCAACAGAATGTTATAATCGGTCACACAACATCACAACACCACACCACATACACACACACACACACACACACTTACACTTAATATACACACATTCACTATGACTTATACACACATTTCAATATTGACACTTACATTTACCCATAAACACTTACACTCACACACAAAACCACACAATTTAACTTACACAAGCAGATTTACTTACACACGACAGATTATATTAAGCTATCAGTTTTTAACTTACACGCCAGACCCAGACTTACTGTTCAGAACTCAATTTACATTACACACACAGATTTACTTAGACACACAGATTAGCTTACACTCACACACAGATTTTTACTTACATCACAACACAGCTGTTACTGTATCACACACACAATCAACGCCACCCCCACACACCACGCACACTCACTTACACATGTAAGTAATAATATTCAACTTTATGATTTTAACTTAACACTAATTTATATTACTGCATTCAAATATACTAAAATTATTTCAAAGTTTCTTAAAACTTCTATAATAAATCAATAAATATATCTTTGAACAAAGAATTATTATTAACTAGTTAATTACTTTTTGTTTTATTACTTTTTTTTAGAGAAGTTTTAAAATCATTTTTTCTAAATTTTATGTAATTTTATAAAAACATATATTTTACGTACCTTAATAGCTCATCAGTAAAATCCAGATAAGGTCAGACCTAGACCCTCTACACCTAAGCTATGCCACGGTTTTGGGTTCTATGACATTACTGCTTTACATCTATTTATAGCCATGTAATAAAGTATAGAAAAAATAACAAAATAAGTTCTTTCTCTGTTAACATTAACATGTATTTTATAAAATTTTCTAAGTTCTTATTTAAAATAACAATTATCTCACTTACATTTATATTATTGGCTCGAATGTTAACTAAAAATATTTCAAATATTTTTAAACTAATTCGGATTTTCTTTATTATTATTATTATTATTATTATGTACTTGAAATCCATCAGAAGAAAACACAACAACACGCATCCTACAGATACGAAACTGATCTCTCTCTGTAAAAATGTGTTGAAATAACTACTTTAGTCCTAAATTTAGGATTCTCCTTTTTGTACCCCGGGGCGATTTAGGATTAATTCCAGGTCAAAATAATATTCAAACTGACCTTTGTTTCTGTAAAATGTGGTGCAGTAACTACGTTAGGCCTAAATTTAGGCTAAATTAGAGATAAGGCTTTTTGTATCCCAGGCTGATTTAAGCATAATACCAGGTCAAGAGGTAATTCCCGTATAGACAGATATTAGTTATTTTTATTATGTTTATAAATATGATTCAAACCTGAACATGCTGGAATCGGTAGAATTTTAAGCAAGGTAAGAGGGAAATTTTTATTCCTTACTTTGATTGGTCGGAGTAATCCTTATCTCTGAATACTGACCTCGTATTGGATTGTCGAGATTATTTTAATCGTCTTACTGAAAAATTACTTGGTTCTTTAAAATTGTATTTGAGCAGGTGTGTTTTTATTATCTTTTAGACCCAAATCATTTTAAAATCATTTCTTTAGCTGTTAAGCGGTGCACAAGTTATCTTTTTTTGTATTTAAAGTTTTTTATTTTACTAAGTTGTAATATCAATTTATAATAAATACGTTACATTCGAGGATAATATTAATTTCCTAGAATAGATAATAATTAATTCACTAGATTTATAGTAGATCACGCGCTGAAGCAAAACGCAGAGGCCGCAACGCGACCGGTGCGGACGACGCATGAAGCCGCGCAGCGAATATACTGATAGCGGTTCGCGAAAATATTTTTCTTTATGATATGCCGTTGTAAACTTTAATTACACTCATTTTTTGTAATTTCATATATATGTTTCCTATATTTGAATCGTCATTTTATTTCTTACTTGAAACATTTTTTTAATTTTATTTTAGGAAATGACATTTTCACTGGTAAGTTTATTGAATAAACATTAGTTTTGAAAGAAATTTTGTTATTGTAGAAAAGCATTTTTTATTTATTCTAAGAGTTAACATTCAATGAGGGAAAGACAAGATACTCCCGGCTGTGACGTAGGTCTCAGTTCATACTTTGGTGTATGCCTTAAGATCTTATACTTTAAGGAATGTAAACAAGTTTTAATATGCCCTATAATTCAGCGTATATAACCGACTAGAGTTTAATGTATAGATAGTTATCATTCCTCCTTGTTCAAGGTATGTCATTTACGGTTAATCTTCTCTATGGTAATAAGTTATGAAAAAAGTTGTTTAATCTTAAAATATTATTAAATAGTTTATTAATATAATTAATACAATACACAATGTGTGTACATTGCCTAAAGTAGTACATGATAATAACTCCTCTGTGTAGAAACGAGTTTCTTGTATGGATTTCCAGTATTAGGTATCATATATTATACTTCAAATTACATCGAAGTATGTAAGTTTATACCTCTTCTATATCAGAGGTTGTATGCATCCGGTACCATCGAGAATATTGCCCTTGGTTTGTAATAAACACTTATATACTAACTAAAAATAACTAATGCGCTTGAACACATGTTATATAGTGTAAATATACATGATCACAGTACAACAACTAATATTATACATATAGAATGGGACGCAGTGTCCTAGATTATCAACTCTAGATGTATCTCACCATTTTGAAGAACAAAGGTCCATATTTTGCGACGCGCACGTAGTAATAATTAGCTGGCGGGTTCAATGCGTACGTTCGCACGGTCGCGCTTGCGGGCGCTCTGGTTTTGCTTCAGGTGATCTACTATTAATTTAGTTGAAAAAATTATTATCTATTCTATGTGAAATTAATATTATTTCTCAATTGTAATGTATTCTATTATAAATATGATAATCACGACACTTTTAGTAAAAGTAAACACTTTTAATACAATACAGATAACTTGGCAAGTTAACCAGCTAAATGAACTATGATTTTAAAATGAAGTTGGGTCTAAAGATAATAAACACACCTGTTCCTAATACAAGTTTAAAGAACAAGTTACATTTTCAAAAGACACAGATAAAATAATTCTCGACAATACATAGAGTCATATAGAGATACAGGATTATCCGAGCTATCACAAGTAAGGAAAAACATTTCTTCTTACTGCCTTAAGGAATCTTACGATCGCATGTTTAAGTTCTGAAATATATTTTAAAAATAATAATATAACAATGATTCTTTGATCTATACTGAATTATCCTTTTGACCTGGTATTAAGCTTAAATCAGCATGGGATACTAAAAGAGGCTATATCAAATTTAGGCCTAAACTTTAGGCCTAGAAACGGTAGTTGATTGCCAGCACATTTACAGAATATATAGGTCCAGTTTGAAATATATTATTGACATGGAATTAGGCCTGAAATGCCCGGTACAAAATGGATTCTCGAAAGTTTACGCATAAAAGTATTATTTCAACACATTTTTTACAGAGAGAGATCAGTTTCGTATCTGTAAGGAAGTGCGGGTTGTTGTGTTTTTCTCGTGATGGATTGTCATGTAATAAGATAATAAATATAATAATAATAAAAGAAAATCGTGAAATTAAATTTAAAAAACTTTGCAATATTTTTAGTTAACATCGAGCGAATAATATAAATGTAAGTGAATAATTGGTATTTTTAATTACTTATAGTAGAACAGATTTTTTAATAAAATACATGTTTGTTAGCAGAGATATTAATATTGTTTTTGTTATTGTTTATAACTTATTTACATATGCTAAAGATGATGTTAAAGCAGTAAGTCAATAGACAAAACGTGGCAAGCTTGGTGTAGAGGGGTGCTAGGGTCTGACCTTACTGATTTACTGATATTATTGCTTTAAGGTATGTGAAATATATGTTTTTATGAAAATTTCATAAAATTTTAGTAAAAGTTATTTGAAAACTTGGATTGTTAATAAAATTATAAACAATAAAGTAATTACAGTTAATGAATAATAAATTCCTTTGTTCAATAGATAATGGATTGATTTTATTATAGAAGTTTAAGAAACTTTGAATAATTTTAGTATATAGTTTGAATGAGTAATCATAAATGTACGGTGTTTAAGTTAAACATAATGTCTTTAATAAATTAACATCGTATATGTGTAAGTGAGTGTGCGTGTGCGTGTGTGGGGTGTGTGTGGGTGTGTGTGGTGTGTGTGTGTGTGTGAAGTAGTGTGTCTGTGTATTTACCTCTTTCTGTGTTGTAAATAAATCTGTGTGTGTAAGTAAATCTGTGTGTAAAGTACATCTGTTGTGTGTGTAGTAACTGGTTGTGTGAGTGTAAGCTAAATCTGTGTGAGTGTAAGTAAAATTGTGTGTGTGTGTATATCTGTGTGTAAGTAAATTGGTGTGTGTGTGTGTGTGTGGGTGTTGTGTGTAAGTGTCTAGGGTAAATGCTAAGTGTCATAAGTGACATGTGTGTATAAGTAGTCGTAGTTGAATGTGGTGTATAAGTGTAAGTGTGTGTGTGTGTGTGTGTGTGGTGTGTGACCGCGTGTGTATATTGTAAATGTAAGTGTCTATGGTAAATGTAAGTGTCATGGTGAATGTGGTGTAAGTGTCATAGTGAATTGTGTATAAGTATAAGTGTACAGTGTGTGTGTGTGGTGTGTGTGTTGTGTGGTGTGTATGTGTGTGTGTGTGTGTGTGTGTGTCTAAATAAATTATAACAATAGGTAGGAAGTAAATAACACTAAGTATAATAAAATAAAATAAATAATAAACTATAAAAATAATAATAAAGCAATAATAAAGATAATAATAAAATAATAAAAAGTATTAAAACAAAGAATAAAAAAACATAATGTTAATAAATATATGAGTAAAAGCAGTAAACATATTGAGTTAAAGGCATAAAACAGATAAGTTAAAGACAGTAAGCCTGAAAGATTAAAGCAGTAAATCAGAAAGTTAAAGCAGTAAAGCAAATAGTTAAAGCAGTAAAGCAGTAAAACAAGAAGTGTTTTATATACTTGGTGCTAGGTAACACCGCTCTATTGATTTACTGATTTACTGCTGTTATTTTTAGCTGGACGATAACAGCAGTTAAAAGCAGGTGAGATTAAAGCAGATTAAAAGCAGAAAGTTAAAGCAGTAAAGGCAGTAAAACAAACAGTACTAAATCCTTGTTGCATGTATCCTCTATTTGATTTATCTGATTTAACTGTTTAAGGTATGTAATGATATAAGGGAGTGAGAGTTCATGCACATGAGATCGGAGTTGACGCCAAAAATATATATGGAGTTAAAGCAGTAAAACAGTATTAA
The DNA here is from genome assembly GCA_015478945.1 of Trachelipus rathkii. Taxonomy (NCBI): domain Eukaryota; kingdom Metazoa; phylum Arthropoda; class Malacostraca; order Isopoda; family Trachelipodidae; genus Trachelipus; species Trachelipus rathkii. The sequence goes on from JABUQX010065176.1 coordinate 21,977, forward strand.
CAAGAAGCATATAACTCGCGCTTAGTGTTTAGGCATATCACAGTCTATTGATTTAACGTGATTTACTGCTTTAAGGGTATGTAAATTAGTATTTTTAATAAAATTTGGTAAAAATAATAAATAAAATGTTTTTAATAAGAATGTTTTGTTTATTGAAATACGAATGAATGACTGATAGTAGTATTTGAATGAAATTCTTTGAATAGGGTAGGTTTAAGGATCATATTTTTGTTAGGTGGGTGATAAGACACTACTGAAGAAAGCCATGCTGCGGGTGGGACGCGCACTGTTCACGCTGCGGACACACGCGACGGCGGGAGGGGCGGGGGCGGCCGCACTCCTGCGAGGCGGGCTGGCTGGGGTGGTGTTTCGTCTGCTTGCGCGACAGGCGCAGAATGTTCTGCAGTCATGGTTTTCCAATTATGAATTAGTAAGACATCATATTAGCTCTGTTCTTAATGATGGAGGGTAGTAAGGCTAGAAAATGTTAGAAAATGCATCAATTGCGGCATCAATTCATCAAAGTTGAGGCATCAAATGCTGAGAGCATGCGACTGCTTGATGGCATCAAATTGAGGCATTTCAACAGTTGAGGCAGTCAAAATAGGAGTGTTGTGAGTTGTTAAGGTAAGTGTATTGTGTGTATCTGACTAGTGAAGTGGTTATGGCTAGTTAAGGCTTATTAATAAGTGTCATAGTGTGTTATGTATGAAGGTCAAAGTGTCTATGGGTGAGTGTAAGTGGTAAGTGTCTATGGAGTAGTGATCTTATAAAGTGGCATAGTGAGGTTGTGTATGTGTCATTAGGTATGTGTGTATAGAGTGACATAGTGTATGTGTGTAGGGTGTGTGGTTGTGTGTGTGTGTGTGCATATTAATATATTATAGGTATGTCAAGAGAAAAGACTAAATTATAGATTGATCCTGATAATAGTATAAAAAAGTTCTAAAAATTAGTGGAAAGTTGAAAGAAGACGAAGGTCAATTTGGTTTAGAAGAAAGGTG
>JABUQX010065177.1:0-2500 GCA_015478945.1 Trachelipus rathkii
CTTCCTTCCATTCACAACCTTCCTACTTCACTCTGCATCTTCATCCGTTCCCTTCATCCAACACATACCCTAAATATTTAAACTCAGACACTATTCCAGCTGCCACCATCTAAACATAACTTCACACTGAGGCTATCCTCACTCACAACCACAACCATACTCTTATCTACACGTTTACTTTCAAACCCCTCCTTTACACAACCCCTGCCAAATCTCTCTTACCAATCCTCTCAAACTCTCTTCACATTCGCCACAAAGAACCAAATAATCCGCATTATATAATAGGTAGGGTACCTCCACTCATCTTCCATTCTCCATCATTCAACACCATTTGATGCCACCTCCACTCTAAATTCTCATAATCCAAATCCATATACCAATAAATAACCAAGGAGACACACAACTCTGTCTCACTCCGCTATTATACTAAACCAATCACCTTTGACACCATTTATTTCTTACACACGCCTCACATCCTCGTACATACTTTTGATTCCATTCAGAAGCCTACCACCAACACCATATATGCTAACACCTGCCATAGAGTTCCTTATTAACCCTATTCATACGCCTGTTGCAAAATCCATAAAAACCTAAATACAATTTTTCTTCTTTCTCCCTCATTTTCCAATCATTTGTTTTCAATGTAAGATTTGATCCACACCATTCCTCTACCACTCCTAAACGCACCTTGTTCTTCACCAATCAGTCCTTCAGTCACTCGACGCACTCTTTCGACCAAAATACCAGCATATATCTTCCCTACAAATACTCAATAAACTTATTCCCTATAATATTCTACAGTTCCCCTTATCTCCCTTACCCTTATATAAGGGCACTACTACTGCTGCTCCTCCAATCCCTTGGAACTATACCCTCCTTAAACGCTTTATTTCATCAGTAATTTCATCTATACCTTCAGATTTACCATTCTTCAACTTTCTCACTCTACCCATTACCTCCTCCTTGCTAATAACCTCATCCCCAAAATACCTTTTCCTTCTTGCACCATCTGTGACTCATTCATTTAAATGGGGGCCAGGCCTTTGAGTACTCAGCAATTATGGGATGAGAAAACCGGGTGCTTTAAAAACTAAGTTTGAAGCGTTCTTTTTTGGGGACGTGGATGGCTTAGTGGATAAAGCGCCGGTTACTGTTACCTCAGCAACGCGGAGGTCCAGTGTTCGAATCCCGCTGATGAAGAGTAAAATCTTCTGTGACTCATTCATTTGTTACTGCCAATATTATGCAGATTTTCGAAGTGTTCTTTCCACACTCCCCTCACATCCATTTCATCAGTTACAAAAGCACCATCCCTATTCATTATCTGAGCAGGTTCCCTTTATTCTCATTCTTAACCTTTCGTGCTTCCTTCCAGAAGAGCTTCTTATTCCCTTGTAAGTCCCCATTCATCCTCCTTCCAAACTGTTCATTTACCTCTTCTTTTCTCCTACGTATGCACCTTTTAGTATTTCTTTTTCCTCCTTATATAATTCCAAGCATCTTTCTTTTGAAACTTCATCATTTGCTTTTAGTACATTCAACCACGCTTCTTTTTTACTTTTAACCGCTTGCATCACCTCTTCATTCCACCACTCACTGTTATCATTCTTACTTCCTACTTTATCACATCCACATACTTCTTTGCACTCCTAACAATGCTTCCTTCATTTGCTCCCAGATATTTGTTCAGTTTCAACTTGTTCACAATCAACTGATTTACTTGCGAGCGCTTATATACTTATCCTATTTACCATGTTCACTTAACTTCTCACTCTTAATTTTACCCACTTCCTTCCGTATCACCTTCCTCTCCATCCAAGCCCCCACTAACTTTATTTTACATAGAACAACATAATGATCCTATAATCCCATTCCTAAACCCCTCACTGATTTATGATATATTGAAAACTTTGCGTTAAAAAGTTGGTTACTATGAAAATGTATTATTTTTTATTAAAGTTTTTTAATTCCTAATTTTTCGGTAGGGAATAAATGAATGAAATTTAACAAACTATTGTGTAAATAGATTAAACTTTATTGTTTTTAATGTATTTTATATAACTTTTCACAAATATAAAATTGCAATGATTTTTAATGTTGCCTCTTTATAGGTAAGTAACTTTGTTACATTATAATATATTATTTTTGAAGTTACAAAATCTTGAGATCCGTTTGATGGTTGAAAATGTCACGTGCGCAGTAGGTTGTTGGCTTTTATTATAGTATCAAAATATCTAGTAAGGAACTCGAATAACAGGTTGGTCTGCCTGTCGTAAGTTATCAAGTACTGCTTACAAGTGAAATTTAAATTCACTTTTTCAAAACAAAAATTGGTAAAGTTGTCAAGTAATGTTGTAGAAAGATTTAAAATCTTTTCATGTTTTATGCACTAAATTTAAATTTACTCTTTTTTTTTATTTATTTATTGTACTTTTAAAATTTCATGCAAGACTAAAGTTTAATTATAAAAAATATTTTCTAAAACGAGGATTAGATA
>JABUQX010065177.1:12500-32500 GCA_015478945.1 Trachelipus rathkii
CCATATTCTTATGCTTCTGCTACTGTTCTCCTAACAGAAACAAGATTTTCATGCCTTTTTGATTACCTTTACTACTTCTCACGAGACTGTTAATCTTCTCATCCAAATACCTGAGGTCCTCTATTTTAGGGATTCAATGTACACAAAACTGAATTGTTGGGTTCCTCTCGTATTGATTTAGGTGGGGAGGAAGCCGATCATTCAGTATCTCAACGATCTGGAGCAACTGATTAAATAACCTACACACATCCGATCGCTTCCCACCAATTTTTGAACATGCTTGACCTATGTTTCACCATAGTCCTTCTCTCTATTAATACACCCCTTCGCTCCTATCGTAAATCTGACAACAACCTTATATCACTTAAATTTTAATACTTTTCTCTCCAACAGCTCCATCCTTGCCCTATGCAGTTTTTCTGGCACTTTGATCAGCCGATTGGGGTGGGCATTGCGTTGCTTCTACGCCTAACTATAATTGAAGTGACTGCTTTTGACTCTTAAGACGCTTTCAGATTCTTGCGATAAAGTGGGAACTTGTAATGTTTAATGGGATGAAGCAGTCATTCTTCTTGGGACTAAATCTTTTTTCTCCTCAAAAATCCATGTTCGATCGTGCTTGTTTCTCTGGACATTCATGCTAGAGACAATGCTTTTCGGGTGGTGGGAAAATTCTCGTTCTCCCATCACTTGTTGCCAATTTTCAATCAGCTAGAAATCATTGCAGAGAATACCTTCGACGAGCAAAGCAGACTTTCATTAAAACGAAAATGCGCGAACTTCCTTGGTTCTCCTACTGACAAAATCTCTCTGGCCTCTTGCCAAAAACGATCCTCTAACAACTTCTGTAAATTCATCCTTCCTCCTCTTATTCGCTTCTGATGATTCTGTTGTTAATACTCCACCTGAAAAGGGCCATATCCTTCGGCCCTCCTTTTTCTTCTGACTGTCAACCCTGGACGATTCTGGTATTCCTCTCCTCCTCCTTCCCTCCAGATGTCCTATGCCTTACCTCACATTTCATTTGAATCGGGTTGCATGAGCTCCGGAAATCTTATGAACGTTAGGAAGCGGTGGTGCCGGATGCTTTCCTCTCCGAGTTTTGAGGAAGTGTACTCCGTTCTGACCCCACCCCTCGTTCCAACTATATTCTCTATGCCTCAATACTAGAACTTTCCATCAGTGTTTGAAGCGCGCATATGTCCAACCTATTCCAAAAAAAAAGGAAGCCGCTCTGATCCTTCTAACTATCGCCCTATAGCTCCACTTGTATTCTATCTAAGATCTTTGAAACCTTCTCAACTCTCACTCTTAGATCATCTGGAAATCTCTTCCTCTCTTTCTGATTACCAGTCGGCTTTCGGTGCTGAGATCTACTGGCGATGATACTTTGCCTATTTAACAGATAGTATGGTTTTCAGCCCTTAGGAACTACGGGGAAGACTTGTGTGCTGGCGCTTGACATATCCAAAGCAATTTTGACCGGGTATGGCACGCGTTCACTGCTCTCAAAGCTCCATTTCCTTTGGGTTTCCTTTTCTCTTTGCTTACTTATAATGTCTAGCTTTTTCAAATCGCTCAATGTCTGCTGTTGTTGATGGGCGACTTCTTCTTTTTCTGTCAATAGTGGTGTTCCTCAGGGTTCTGTTTTTTCTCCTACTTTATCCTGCTTGTTCATCAATGATCTCTCACCTGCACATCTAAACTCTATTCCACCTTATATTGTCGATGACTTGACCCTTATCTTCAACTCATTATCAATTCTGCTCCCTCTGTTACTTCTAGAATTGCCTCTCGTCTTAATCTTTCGATTCTATTCTCGCTGATCTGCGGGATAGATTTCATTGTTGGCGTCGTCTCAAGCTGTTGAAATTTAATTCTAAAAACCCATTTTCACAAATCTCCTCTCTAAGCACGTAACTTTTCTATCTCTTTCGACGGTTCCTCGTCTCTCAATGTTCACAATTATAAACATCCTTGGCCTTAACATAAACAAAAAAATGTTTTTGAAAACCTCCCAAATCACAGTGGTTTGCTAGGCGCCTCAAAGGAACGGGAGTTTCTGTTTAGAGTGCAAAGACTTTTTTTCCTCTATCTCAGTTACTCCCACCTATCAAGGGGTCTCATCCGCCCTTTGTATGGAGTACTGTTACTGCTCTCATATCTGTAGGGGCGGGGCTCTGGTTTCATCCGGCTTCTGGATAGGGTCGAGTCAAAGCCAAAAGAAGACTTATAAATTGTCCTGTACTTTCTAGTTTCACTTTGACCCTATTATATTGCGGCGCAGATGTTGGTGGCTTTATCCCCCCTTTCCATTTCTATAGTACTGTAGAGGCAAGTGCTCGGGGGAACTATCCACTCACGCGTACCAACACCTTACGACGCCCTCGTATCAAAGGGGTGCTGTGTCGGCACATGAGTTTGTGTTGATTTTAGTAACTCCAGACTGGTTCGCTGCGTTGCTTCTTTCTTTCCTGCCTTCTCTGTTTCTGTGGAATTCTCTTCCACTTCTGTATTTTTCCCACTCAATTTAATTTCCCTCACTTTGAAAGCCTGCGTCTGTGCTCATTGCGTAATTTGCGGCGTTAGATGATTTTTGAGGCGTTCAACACCCACTTCTTGAATGAGGGTCTGCCCGTGAGCGGACGATGACAACTGTAAAAATATAAATAAATAAAAGGTTCTAATAAGGAATTCCTTAAGCTGGCTGAAACCCCACATGAATGGCACCTCCGACGGTGAACCACTTCTAGAATGCATTAAAATATCATAACCGAGGAGCTTGCTCACTTGACAAAAAAAAAAAAAAAAGAGAGAGAGAGAGAAGAGGAAGCCCCCTTTATTTGCAACCTTGGCAACAGCACTGATATGACGATGGGTGCTTTTCAGCAAATAAACCTACTTGAAGATAAGATTTGGATATGTTAGACTTTGATAAGTTTATGGGCCGAAATTGCATTCACCTTCAAGGAATCACACCAGGGAACCTCATCGTAAAAACTGAAGAGACAGTCATCAAGGAGCAAAGATATGCGGTGGCATGAAAATGGGCCAAGGTTTTCATTATTATCAGTGCTTGCTGGCAAATAATTATCAGCACCTCATTTTATCAGTCGAGAGAGAGCGTTATTTATAATGTGGTTAGGTAGGAATGTAAACACCCCAAAAGGAACAGTCCTCGGCCAGATACTAGTGGAAAGGCTATGTTTTTGCACACAATTGTTTGTGAATTTTTGAATTTGAGTATTGAAAAATGATATCTATCTTAAAGGAGTAGTTTATTATGTCATGTTTTAGTAATAGCGTTTTTTTATTTTTAGGCTTTTGCACTGATTAATTGAGGTCTCTTCTTTCATTTTTTAATTCTTATATTGTACTAGTTAAGAATCTTCTTCTAAATTGTAATCATGTTAAAACATAAAAAGCTAGTTATTAGCTAAACTTTATTAATACTTACTTGAAAAATGAAATGGAATATTTTTTAATAAACACAAACATAAATAAATATTATTTATATTTGAAATTATATTCCTTAAAGGTACTATTTTAATTATAAAAATAAATATTCATAGCAATGAAATATGAAATATAAATGAATAAGTATTGTTTGTACAGGAATGCAATCTTGAGTTGCCTAGCAGTGCACAAATGTTCTTTCTTATTACTTTGTTACTTTATTATGATTAATTTAAATATCGGTATCAGTATCGTATCGGCAACCTAAAAAAATAGAGTATCGGTATCGGGCCTTCTTTTCTGGTATCGTACATCCCTAAAATAATTATTACATAATAAAAATGTCAATATAATAATAGTAAAAATTTGAAACAATGGTGGTCCGAGTCACCCCTCCACAGTCAGGCGGCGGGGTGAATCGGACAAGTTAGGCCCCGTGATTTTGCTACTAATTACTGTTTGCGGATCAAAAAATTTAACTTTGCCACCAGTTTAAAGCTACATACTCGAGTGGTAATCCACTGAAAAAAATAATTAAAAATCCATCCACAATTTTTCATTTTATAACGAAGTTAAAAACTCACATTTTTCACAAGTGAAATTCTATTGAAGTACATTTTGTACCCTAATTTCTAACATTTTTTAAAAATATAAAAACTTTCTAGAATTAAAGATGATTTAAATAAAACTGTAGTACTACCGCGGGGCTATTAAATGAGCCGAATTTTTTTTTTTTTTTTATTATTATTTTTATTTTATTTTGATTGACCTGAATCCCCCCCCCTAGAAGGTCGGCCCCGACCCGCCTGCGCTTATATATATATATATATATATATATATATATATATATATAATATATATTATATATATTTTATATATAATATATATATATATCTATATATATATATATATATATATTATGAAGTTTTTAATATATTTTTTTCAATTTTTAACAAACTATTGGTATTGTAACTCTGTAACACTCTTTAGTGTTGCTGTTTCATTGTGTCATAGACCAGCGCATCCCAACCTTTTTCCTTTCCTGTACCCCTTGATTAGGCTTATCATGTATTAGTACCCCCACCCATCCATCCCTTCATTCAAAAATTTGTCTTTGTTAGATAGTTATGTTCTTAGGGTTAGCTAAGTAATCAAATGATTCAAATTAATGACACTTATAGGCTTTTATTTTTGATTTTACAATTTATTTCAATTTTTATAATAGTCTAACGCCCTCGTAGCACAAGGTGCTGTGGGCACATGAGTTTTGTGTTGACATTAGCAACTCCAGACTAGTTCGCTGCGGTGCCTCCTTCTTTCCTGCCACCTCTGTTCTGTGGAATTCTCTTCCATCTGTGTTTCCTACTCAATTTAATCTCCCCCACTTTAAAAGCCGCGTCTGTGCTCATCTGCGAAATTTGCGTTAGTTGATTTTTTGTTGATTTTAACACCCCTCCTTGAATAGGGCTTTGCCCGTGAGCGGTGGTGATAACTGTAAAAAAAAAAAAAAAAAAAAAAAAAACTATTAATAAAGTAATTTATAACCACATTAACTTAAAATGAAAATTCATAATAATTATAATAATTCATCATGATATACAAGTCTTCAAACATGGCTCTTAATAAATGATGAGGGGAGGACACATGTGTAATCCCGCAATATGATTAATGGTTGGTTTGTCCATTCCTTCATTTTTTTTGGCCATTACCAATATTTTCACGTACTCCGAACCAATCTTGTGAGTACCCTCAAGGGTACACATACCCCAGGTTGGGAATCGCTGTCATAGACTATAGGCCCTATTGTAAGATTTTGAACCTAGAACTAGGGGCTAGGGTTAAAAATTGAAAATTAATGCCAGATGTGGACTAATTATATATAGTGTCATATAATAGGCCTAGGCCCTATTTTATGAATGTTTATAGCCAACCAAAGTAAAATTTAGTAAAAGCACAATTTTTTTTATTTCACAGTTACTCACTGTTATGGTATTGGGATTATGGAAAATGAGATTCTGAACTCCGCCGAACATTTCAGAATCATTTATTTATTTATTTGGAAGAAGTATTTATTTTGCGAAATTAATTAATTTAAACATGATTTTTATTTGAATATATTTTAGATAAGATTTTTATTTGAAAATATCTTAAGAAGAATTTTAATTTGGAAAATAAAATTGTCCCGTGGGAAGAAAGATTTACAAGGTGACTTCACACCTGACATCCTAGATACGGTGAAAAATCATAAATGGAAGGTAATTTATTATTACCGGGTTCTACCTTTGGTTCTATCCTTGGAATACGATTCTTAGTGTGGATTCTATCAGTTATTGAGTATATCAACATTCAAGACTTATCTCGTATTTTGTGATTGATTATTAGAGAGTCCTGATTCATTAAAGCTCTACTACGAAAGTGAGACATTAGAAGAATTCAGGTTGAATAATTGTTTGTTGATTTATTTAGAAGATAATCAAGTTACATTGTTCTTAAGAAGAGATTTAAGACATTAAGACATTAAGAATATAGAGACAGTAAGAAGCCACATGGGCCTATCGAGACTGTCCCAGTCAACCCACTACCCAAACATGCTCATGCAAATCCACAAAGCACCCTAGGGCTTGTCAAATTGTTGTAACTACAAATCCACCAATTTGGCTTAGTCAAAACTAATGATATATATATATATATATGATACCCAAACCATCCACATGCATTAATAACTAAGTTATGGTCGCACATGCCATCTAACATTAATAATTACTATAACTAAAAACCCGCCAATTTGGCTTCGTCAATATATTATATGATACCCAACCCATCCATAAAGGAATCTAACCCTTTCTTAAATGTTGCAATCGAGTCACACTCAACAACCTCCTCTGGCAGACTATTCCAAAATTTAACAACCCTATTACTGAATGCATGCTTTCTTATATCAAGATGGCATGCTTTCTTCTTAATTTTCTTATTATGCCCCCTGGTCACCTGTCCATGTTCTACTATGAAAATTTATTGTCTCTGTATTAACAATAGATGTAAATATTTTGTGACCCGGCTCAGGTCCCCTCTGAGAAATCGCCTTTCTACAGAAAACATTCCTAACTCCTCAGCCTCCCTCATAGCCTTACCCTTCAAACCCAAGAAAATCATCCTGTGCCTTACAGTTGCACCTCTCTCTAGCATATCTAAGTCTTTCTTTAAATAAGGGCCCAAACTTGTGCACAATACTCTATTACTGGCCTAACATAGCTATTTTTACAGTTTACTTATTACTTCCTTTGCTCTTGTAAACAACATTGCGATTTATTATGCCCAGCATCTTATTAGCTTTTTTCTAGCTTCCAAACACTGATTAGCTACTTTCAAAATTACTGCTTTATAATCACACCTAAATCTATTCTTGGTCCACAGACTCAAGCCAATCCCCATTCATATCGTATTAAAACTTTTATTTGAGTAACCAGGTAAAGAACCTACACTTTTTACTATTAAAATTCATTGCCACTATCTGCCCACCAAGAAGTTTACAAGAGTCATTTTGCAATCTTATACATCCTTCACTATTCCAAACTGAGGTGGCCACTTTAGCATATCATCTGCAACTAGAAACCTTTGCATTTTAAGTCCCTGGCTAAATCAATTATATATATGGTAGAAACAAGAGTGGCCCACAGCACTGAACCTGTTGGGACACCACTCTTCACTATTTCCATGATGAATTTATTCCCATTTAGTTGTACACACTGTTTTCTATTTCGCAACCACTCTTGTTAATCCAATCATGTACCACTCCACCTATACCACATTGCAGACTAACTTTTTCATCAGCCTTATATGGGGAACCTTATCAAAAGCTTTACTAAAGTCTAAATATATACAATATCAACTGGATCTCCTCGGTCAATGCAGTCAGTAATGTATTCCATAAATTCTAAAAGGTTTGTCTGACATGACCTACCCTTTCTGAAACCATCGTGCTGGGAGTCATACAATACCTTGTTATCTTCTAAATTTTTCTCTATATGACCATTAACTTTTCCGGAACCTTTACAACCAGAGATGTTAGCTAACTGGCCTATAATTTCCCAAATCTTTCCTACTACCTTTCTTATAAAATAGGCACACATATGCTGTTTTCCAGTAATCTGTACTCACCAAATGTTATAGATCGCTTAAAAATCAAATACAGTGCCTTTGCAATGAAAGTCTTACGATTAGGTACTCTGAAGGAAATAATATAGAAAGGATTAGATAGTAACCATAGAAGAACATATTAGAAGTTATTTGAAAGAAGTTATTATTATTATTAGTATATATATAGGTATATACTATACTATATATATATATATATATATATATATATAAATAATTCTAATAATTATTAGAAGAACATATTAGAAGTTATTTGAAAGAAAGTAATATATATATATATCAAGAAGTCGCTACATGACATTGAAGACGATATCACCTTGATTCAGAAACTAATATTTATTGGAGAAGAATTAACTTCTAAAAGTAAAGGACTACTGAGAGTCTGTGAAGTTTATCTGTGACTTAGAAGTATCTTGGAAATGGAAAGACTTTGTGATTGTTCACCGTACTTTGTATCTGAAGTGAAGATTACATTGTAGAATCATCACCTATGCGATCCAATTTGACCAACTATTGCGTGTTACTCTGTAATAACGTAATACCGGGAATTGTCACCTTGTTTTTGACAAAAATCCCATCTTGTGACACTTACCCTTCCTGATTTTCCATTTTGATTTATGATAAAATGAATAAATCACTTTAAAAATAATATATCGAAACTTAAACTAAACTAAAGGCCGCGAAAAGCCTAAAAGAGCCTAAAGAAGTGTCGACAAAAAGAGAGAAAAATCAACAAATCCAAACAATATGACTGTCTTTCTAAAACAAATAACAAAAATCACCCAACTCTCTGAATTATATTAGAATTCAGCCATCAGGAAGGTACACTGGTCGACAGCATTAAAATCCTTGTGTATGCGTAAAGGACTAAGTCCCTTGAGTGGCTAGGCGTCTCACTACAATGCAGGAATGTTACGTCCTCTACCTGTTACAATGTATTAGTAGTGAACTATGGATCTGATATGAAGGTAATAGATCTAAAGTATTAATGTGTTCAGTGGATAATCTTTAGGCATGTTAGTGGGAGAAATTGATTAAAAATGAGGAATGAAACGCGATGAGGGTGTTGTGTGGTTGTAAAGAAGTGTTAAATGATGAGAATAAACGAGAGTATATTGAGATGGTTTGGTCATATGGAAAAGATCATCATGACGCCGATAGCTCGTGGTCTGAGAGAGCTATGTAATAGTGTGAGATGTATCTGGGAATTGACCTGTAAACTCCCCTACATCACTTCATGGAATATTATGAGACCGAGTCTCCCCTGCTATAAATGTTTGATATGTCATGTATTCAATATAGGCTATATTGATTTATGATATAGATATATATATATAATATATTATATACTATATTATATTATATATTTATATATATATATGTATATATACTATATATATATATATATATATATATAGTATATATATATATATATATATAATATATATATATATATATATATATATATATATATTTATATTATATATATAAAAAACACATATATAATATATATATATATTATATATAATACTAATATATATATATATATATATATATATATTATATATATATTTATATGTATATATATATATATATATATATATATATACCATATTTATTGATATTTTGGTCATAGTACTAAATAAGAAAAATGTGAAGTATTTAACAAATAGCTATATATATTCTGAAAACTTTAGATTACATTCTCATTCTAAGTTATTTTAAGTGCAACACATCAAGGATTTTTTTTCTTTTGTTTACAGGGTATTAATTATTTTTAATATATTTTCATTAAAATTTATATATTAAAATGGATTTGAATCTGAAATCGAAAATAAAGATGAAGAAATTAGACTTGGAATACAACTCTTATGAACATGATCTGCAGGTGGGCTAATATATATATATATATATATATATATATATATATATATATATATATATATAATATATATATATATATATATATATATATATATATATATATATATATATATATATATATATATATATATATATATATATATATATATATATATATATATATATATATATATATACCGTATATATATATATATATATATAATATTTAAATTCCACCAACAACCTCTAAATGCTGCCCTCAAGGCTATGCTCCTGACCTATGTGCCTTAGCACAATATCAAAATCTAATACTAACCAGAAATTTCAATGCTCAACACCCTGCTTGTCTTAATACCCATACACATACCAAGAAGTGATGCACTAATAAAAAACTTGCACACACTCTGTATCCTGAACAACAGAACTCAGCTCACAAGGTGCCCACTGCAGCACACCAAAATCCTTCATCCCGTTATATCACATTCTGCTCCCCCCTCCCCCAATATAAATTAACACAATATGTTAAACCTTCCACACACTTTTCTCAGACCACATTTTAATACTCATAACAATTTAGCAAAATCATTCAATACATCCATTTTTAAAAAAAAACTGTTTTGATTATAAAAAAAGCACACAGGCTCAAATTCACTAACCTTAAACAACAAAACCTGAAATCTTTCCAAATTATAGACTTCACTTCTATTACCAAAGCACTAGAACAATTTAATAAAATTATACTAAAAGCATGAAAAAAATTCAATTCCCCGTTTCCATCGCAAGAGCTTCAATCCAAATTTATTCCCAGAAATCAACTCCCTCATTAAGCTTTGCAGTAGACTCAGACAAAATAAACAACTGACCCAAGACCAGATAAAATCAATCATAGACCTTAATGACAGGATCAAGAACTTAATTACTTCTATACAAAAAAAAAATACCTGGTACCAGTTTGCTTAATCACTAAATTATAAAACAAACCACTAAAATATATTGCACCATAAAAAAAATCCACAGGTCTCACACTTGACTATATTCAACCAACGAAGCCATTTGTAAACAAAATGACAAATTACCTAAGCAAAAAAACCTATGCAATATTCTCATGTCCCATTTTTCAAAAATGTCACAAATAGAAAATTAATAAACTGCTTAAAAAAACTATTAACTGACCAAGTGCAACCCCCTTTCAAAAACCCACCAAAAAGTGACCAACATCATCATGGACCTCAAAAGCTGAAGACCCACATCACATATCAAATATACATAAGGAACATTGAGGACCCAAGCTAGTTGCAGCTCCAACGCAAATATTAAATATTGCTTACTCAAATAACAATAATACCCCATTCTGGAAACCCACTAACATAATATCACTTCTAAAACCAAAAAGAACACCCGATGATCCATCATCCTACAGACCCATATCCCTCCTCTCCACCATCTCCAAAGCATTTGAAAAACTGATCCTTTTAAGAGCTACCAAATACATTCCCTGATCAGTCAGTCTTACAACATGGCTTCTGGCATAAACGCTCTCCCACTGCACTCCTCACAGACTTCTACACTTTCTTACAGGCTTCAACCAAAATCCTTCTCCCTTTCACACACTCTTAGTAGCTATAGATTTGCAGTGTTTTGAGGTGGTACCACTGTAGTGGTTGAAGGTAACACTAGGCTTATTGACTCCAAAATGTTGGTAATGGTAGTTGGCTGGGTTTTTGGTGTAAGCCAGCAGGAGAAGAAAAGATCCTGGTACAAAAATAGTTTTATTCCCCCACAACTACTCAACTTCAATCCACTGTCTCAAAATAATCAGGCTGGTTACAAGGGTAACCTTTACAGTAACCTGGACCCCAAACTGTAAAATATAAATATTATCAGTTTGGAACTATAAAATAATATATGATATTCCTACCATAGTAATACCATTGTGAGGTGTATGATGTATGGAAACATTGGTAAGATGCATATCACTGAAGATCTTATAGTATTCATTGGCATACCCTGCATTACGACATGAAGAGAGCAATACCATGGTTTGCATTCCAAATAACATTTCAGTATTACCTGGAATGAGAAACCATGCCATCGTGGGTGATGTAGTGTCTTATTAAGGAACCTATAAATAATGTAATGTTTTTCAGATTTTCTTTCTGGTCATTTTATAGTAGCTGTAGTATTCTTTAAATTTATCTTTTTCTAATGTTTCTGTTCTATCCCCAACTCTTATTCTACTATTCTTCTTATTCTACTTTTCATCACCTATCCTCTCTTAAACTGATGATTCCACCTTTCATTTTACAAGATGTCCCACAGGTCCAACATCAAATAACAGATGCTAGAAGGGTCTTATTGGAGCAACTAAAATCTGATCATCTTCGTATTTCTTTTTGGGGCAGAGAAATCATGGGGTTGTTTTCAATGCCTCAATAAATTCAGCTCCTTCATATTTCTACTCTACATAATCTTTCACAAAACATCTTTTCATTTGTCCTTAATACTCTTGGTGATTCTATTTCATATGATCTTCCTTAGAAATAGAAGGACCACATATTTTGTCTTTCTATACGAGCATCTAAAAGGTTGGGTGTTCTGAGACTCCCTCAGAATTTCTTCACATTATTCCAGTTGTTTGTTCATCATATTGAAGATGTTAACCCCTAAATGGGTTATGCCTCACACATCTGGGGTGTCTCCCCCTCATACAGCTCTTCTTGAAAATATGAAATCTAGAGTATTTTACCTTATTAGTTCTCCAACTCTTTCTAACTCTATGAACACTTTCTCAAACTGTTGCATCATTCACCTAATGCTATTCCAACTGTCTATAGTCTATCTAATGGTATACCTCATACTTTGAGAAGAGCTTGAGCGACACTTTAGTTGTAAAATTGAACATTGAATTAAAGGAATATTAAATTCGATTATGCACAATGAAATTCAGATTTTTTTTTTTTTTAATGAAAATAAAATTTGAAAGTTCCCCTAAAAGTTAAATATAAAATTCCTTTTCCTTTTTGGTCATAAAGTGCGGTGACTATGATGCCACCTACATATGAAAGTCATCTTGCAGTTTTTTTTACTGATTTAAAGTCGGTTCCTTTGGACAGTCTAATTTTAGTCTTCAAACTATATTGCTTCCCTTAATTGATCTTTGGCACATTTTTACTTGATTATTAATAGCAATGCACTTAATCTCCCACTTTGACTATGCCAGAGTTTCAGTCAATTTGCAAGTCTCAGACTGACATTAGTGCTTTTCAGTTTCTGTCTCTTCAGTCATTGTATGTTTAATATTGAAAGAAAATGTTTGTCTGAAATATTAATACCATGTGTAAATTGTAAATTAACTGTCAAACAGATCTTATAACATACAATATATAAATGCCATTCAAACGCTGAATCTACACTACTGCTTTAAATTGTTATATTAGTATAATATTTTCACTGTTTTACTAGTGTATTTTATTATAGTGTAACTTCAACGTAACTTTATACCTTTGAATTTATCTGTAATGTCCTAAAGGAAAACATTATTATTTAACTTTTATTATATTACTAAAAGTTACCTTGTTTATTAAAATGCAAATATAAATTTACGGAATTTTTAAATCTAATTAGTGAATATTAACAGAAAATTCTCTCATTAGGGAAGAGGTTCATCAGGCCGAAGATTTCAATCCACATCTCTCTATGATGCGTCCCTTATTTTAGTTGAATCCCTTCCCAGTAAGCTTATATAAACCTTTTCATTATTTTCAGATCTTTCCTGACAGTGGAGCAAACTTTGCTTCACAATATAGCATTAAAATTGAAGAATTAGATGAAACAATATCTATAAAGTCTGAGTTGAGAGAAATAAAGAAGGAATCCATGTTAGACGAAGAGCAGGTCAACAATGATGTCACAAAACCAGAAATGATTGGGAAGAAGTCAAGCCCTCAACACGTGAAGGTATTTTAATTCATTTCTCTTATTACATTTTACTCAAGATTGAAACAGATGATCAAGAGCGTAGGGAACATTACTTTTCTCTGTCATTATTATTATTATTATTATTATTATTATTATTATTATTATTATTATTATTATTATTATTATTATTTTTATTGTTATTTCTTCTTAAGTTTCCCGTTCATCTTTCCCGGCTTTTCCCCAGTTTGTCCCTTCTCCTCCGTTTTCTGTACGTTCTTCCCTACGTATTCCTGTTCTCTTTTCTGAGGGTCTCCCCGATTCCCAACTCCTGGTGCCTACCGAGCTGTTATCTCTGTGTGCATCATATGCGCACCTTGACCTCCTTCCTTCGTGGGTGAGGGTACGGGTTAATAACCGGTTATTCTCGCCTTTCTCCGCTTGTTGTTGGGGACCCGAACCTTGCCTAACCACTGAGGAGGCTGTCCTGCACTTGGGTGTATAATCTTGGGTTTCGCGTCTTATCCGTGTGGTGCATGGCTCATATTTTTCATCTTCGGGATTGGACGCGGAGTTCCGGGGGGGCTTTTCTGAAATAAATTTTTTTTTTTTTTTTTTTTTTAAATTACCGTTTTTTTTATGTATATTAAAGATGTTTTAAATTATCCAGTAGTACCAATACCCATGTCAGCCTAACTATTGTATTATACAGTTTTATATATATATATTATATAAAATATATAATTATAATATATATATATATATATATATATATATATATATATATATATATATATATATATATTATATATATATAATATATATATATATTAATATATATATAATATAATATATATTATATATTATAATATATATATATATATTTAATATATATATAAATTTATATAATATATATATAATAGAAGTTTTATATAGAATCTTGTTTTAGTTATGTTGTAAAGCACTATTCAAGAATTTACTTAAGCACAAATTTTCTTTTTCTTTTCTGAAACCTCATCAGGTGCTGGTTGTTGTAAAGATTAAAATTAAATCTATATCATATTAATTTAACAACATTGCAAAAAAACGTTCCAATTCGTAATTCGATTTGGTGATGCATGCTGGAGGCAAGCATGATTTGTTGAATTAACCATCGCTTTCGTCATTAACGGTCCGGCCACCATTTTGATTTCCTATATTGCTTAATTGAAAGTTGTTATTAATAAATTATTTTTACTTTTGCTTTTTTTATCTATATCATCATATTAAAAAATAAACAGCACGAAAAAAGTAACGGTTTTCACTACAATTTTTTCATCGGGCGAGCGAAGCGAGCCCTCCGCGCGTGCGTAGCACGTGCTTAGGGACAAGTCTTGCTCCGTTTAGGAGCAAGGCAAAGCTTGTTTAATATTAACATTAGAAATCTAAAAAGTAGGGATGTATTTTAGATTTAGATTTATATAGAAATTAGTGGAGTTCAAAAATGTTATTTAGAAGTGGGACTTGATATTGATTTCACCTTTTTGCCTATTATAATTATTAGTGTTAAGATGTAGTAGGATTCAAGTAATTTTCTTCTGTGTAAATCTTTGAATGTATGAGAGGGGTCATGTTGTTAATGTCAATAGTATGGTTAGTATGGTTATGTGTGGCATGATGTAATGTGAGGGCAGAACTTAGGTTGTCAGTGGTAAGGTTGTAATGTTTGTGTTGGTACAGTCTATGCTTAAAATCATGAGTTTCGCTGATGTATAAGGCGTTACATGAAGGCAAGATTTATAAAACACTATTGAGGTATGTTAGTGGGTGATTATGTTGGTGTCTAACGTCTAAGAATAGCTTTAAGGGTTAAATTTCCTGAAGAGGTGAGTTAAATATTATTGAGTAAGATCGTTAATTTTAATTATTTAAGAGGAATGTTAGGTATGGGTAAGAAAGAGTTGTTATTTGAGGGGGGTTTTAATAGCGAGGTTGATAAAAGGATTTTTTGCTTGTTTAAGGGCACAGAGGTAATGAATAGGGTAAGAAAGTTTGTTAAAAAATAGAGAAAAGGTAATTAATTTCAGTTTGTAGAAAGAGGGAGAGCATATTCTTATGAGCTCTGAGAATAAGGAAGAAAGTGTGCCTATTTTTGTGTTGTTCCTGAATGGATGAAAACAGAATGTATGTATCTTGGGTTGTAAGTAGGTTTTTCGGTAAACAGAGAATTGGAGGGTAGAGAAATTATTAGACCAGGTTATAAAAACATCAAGGAAGGGTAGGGAATTATTTTTAGAAAGTTTCAATAGTGAAATTTATGTTGGGTTAATAAGTGTTGAGAAATCGAGTATATGTATGGTGGTTAATGTTGAAGGAAAGATGGAAAAAATGTCAATCCACATATCTGTACCAAGTAACATTATGGAGAGAATGTGGTTGGGGAATATATGATAAATTTCAAGGAGTTCCATGTAAATATTACTTAGGACAGGAGAAAGGGGAGAAACCACACTAAGTCCCGGAATTTTGTTTCAGAAAAGTTTATTAAATTCGAAAAAGTTTGTGTTTTAGGGTAAGTAGGATTAATTGTTTTTTCAAGTTCAAGGGATAATGGTAATATAAAAATGTTTTCATCAAAAAAACGTGATAGGAGTGAAAGAGTTAAAGGACAGATTACGTGAGGTGAAGAGTGAAGTTACATCCAAACTTACAAGGGAGTGGGAGTGTGGGTTGATGTTTTTGGTTTTGGATGATGAAATCTTCAGAATTGGTAATGTGTGATGTGGAGAATATTTCCACAAGAGGGGAGAGTTGTTTTAGCTAACTTGGATAATTTATAGGGACAGAATCTATGTTAGAGATAATAGGGTGGAGAGGGTATTAGGTTTATGGGTTTTAGAGATTCTATAGAATTTGGAAAGGCAAGGAAGGTGGCTTCTAAATTGTGCAGGTGAACATGTTCCGAAGAATGTTTTTTGGTTTATGGTTAAAGTTAATTTAAAAGTTTAAGGATTTTTAGTGAGGAGGGAATGTGTTGTTATCAGAGAGTAGATTGTTACATTTATGTAGATAGTCAGTTTTGTTAAGTATAACTATATTATTACATTTGTGGGATCTTGTAATTATGATTTGTTGTTTTTTGTTAGTGAATATAGAGCTATGTAAAATTAGGAGGGTGTTTTCTGTTTATTTAGGGAGTTGAAAATCTTATGAATAATTAGTCCTTCCATGAAATCCAGAGAGGGAGATTCTTCTTTGAAATTAGTTTTATATTTTTCAAAGTCCACAATAAATTTCGAAATCGGGTCCAAATTTTGTAGAGAAAATGAGAGTCCGTAGCCCAAAATGATTTTTTGATCCATCGATATTTCTAAATCTGATTTATTTATGATGTTATTAAAATTAGAATTCTTCACCCAAACACTATTAAAATTAATATTAAATTTGTTAAGTTTTCTCTTTTTTTCATTGAGGATAAAATCTTTTCTTTGATGTGCTATATTGAGTAACTGGGTGAAGGTATCGAGAGAGTTTGGGTTCTGTTTATACCATGACTCTTGGAAAATTTTGAAGTATTTAAAACTTTGTCCGAAAGCGAGTTTAATTTCTTTCTTGATATTTGAAATTTTGCTTAGAAGAATTTCCCTATGTGTATATATCAGGGAAAGGGTTATTATCATTTGTTGAAAGATTGTTAGGTAACAGTCTTAGGTATAACTAAATTTTTTAGGCAGTTTTTGATGAAGCTTAATTGAATCTTTCTAATATTAGATAATGTCGTAAATTTTTTATATTTACTCCATCTGCCACTTTGTGGCCAGTATTTATAAAAGGTGCAAATGGATGTATTCGCGAGTGGTTAGTCCCAAATTGCGGTTGAGAGAGTCGTGATTACATTGACCATCTTATATTTTATTAATTATAGTAAAATAATATACTATAATAATCTTAATAATCATTTTTATATAAAAAATTAAATTTTATTAATAAAAACTTGCTCTGAGAGTCGGTGCAATTTTGCACCGAGAAATTTCAGATTTCAATACCGTAGTCTGATAAAGGCTCATAAGAGTAAAGTATCCCTTATAATTGGGCTACGCCCTTGAAATTTACAATATTAATTCATTTAATAATAAATAGTTAAAGTCCCAAGTTTGGGACCCCTGGGTTACCTGTAACCCCTAAAAATGGGGTTAGGGGTTGGAGCCCCCCCCCCCATTTCATTTTTTGTTAACAATTCCAACGGATTCTTCTTATTCATGTCAAAAACTATCATTGTACCAATTTTCAACCAAGTAAATTATATTTCGATATATATTATAATATATATATACTATATATATATATATATAAGTATATACCTTTACACAGAACCTTCCATAATTGATAAAATGAAATCGATTCAAAAAAACCGGTTTGCATCTAGCTTTCTTTTGACAACGTTTTGGATTTTTTAAACCTTCCTTAATTATACTATAGATATGGAACTGTATTTTGATGAAGTTTTACATTGATCAAAGTCATAGTTACATAATTATAAACGTATCGAATTACCTGTCAAAGATAGGCCTTCGATTTTGGGAATTTCATTTTTGAAGGTTTCCCTTCCACTTTTTCGTTAACCCGGTGCTCCATGAGTGCCAGACTTAGTTAATATTTCAAATTGATCCCAACACCCTAACCTTTCATTTGTATAAGTGTCATTGACCCTTTCGAAATGAAAGGTCAAATTTTCTTAGGTCAAATTACTCCTATTTTTCTATATTAAAATTATAACATATTTCAACTCACAGTTGTCCTAGAAAAATAAAATTTATATCAGATTAATCAGAAAAACATACAGAATCTGATAGTTATTGTTAAAGTTGTTAATTATCTTTAATTAAGAAATTACAATTATTATGTAATTTCTCTGAGAATAAACGTATCTAATTGACAATATGTGATTGTTGCCAGAGGCTTCTGTTGTAAACTTCTAATGATTTTTACATTAAATCTATATTGGTTCGTTCAACAAATTTATTTATTTATTAAATAGTTTTAATTTTGCTATCGTTTGATAATAAATTTATTATTTAAACGTTAATAATTAAAATTGAGGTTTATTTAATTAATTGCTAATCGTCAACCGCTCGGCATTTTTCTCGTGGACTATAAAGCGACGATCGTAGCTGAGTGAGCTCATTCCAATCTTAATTACTGCACTTACGATCGATTCTGTCCTCTTAAATTGCATCCCGAATCGAATCATTCTACGAGATTCATTTATAATGCAGTTACAGTAGTTAATATTTTTTTTGATGAAGTTTGCTTCTCAAGTGAGCTTCCCCTTTCAATTTTAGAGACATCATCGCTATTTTCGGACGCGACTTGTCGAACTGAAGTAGGGGCTAGCAATTTTTTTGTTTATTGTTTGCTAGCCGGCAACCATTGAAAACTTCCTTCCGTTAGATGTTGATCCTAGGAAAATTTGGGTAGTTATGTCATTCACAAGCCTTCTGGACAAACTGATAGTATCCCACTAATGGCTATTTAGCCCCCCTTCCATCCTTTCAGATATCTTAGTAAAAAAGGCTACAGTTTTTTGATTTGTTCATATGTCATTTTTTGATAAGTGTTTTGATATTGTATAACAAATCAGTCTCTTCTTGTTGAGTTGTTCCAGTCAGAATAAATTCAACTTGAACAGTGGACCCACGAGTTGTTATACAATATGGATACATTTCTTATAGATTAGTTCGCAAAGACCTAGACTAATCCGATTCGCCTACGGATATTTGGTAGCTGGTTTTTATCACCAGACCAAATATCTGCGCAAATCACCTTCCAGGTCGTTTACTTATTTCGTTTTAAATTTAGATGTTCCAGTTTATTTATAGTGGAGCATATCTTCGAGTTTTTGTCTGTCTTTTGCTCTCCCTCTCTCTATCTGCTTCGGCGAAAGCTAAAAAGATATAATATTTACAAACACATTTTGTACCCAACGTGATGTATACTGAATTTTTGGTTTATTTTTTTTTATCATGCAAACCAATAAACTCACACTCAAAAAAAGTAAGCAAAAACGCTAGAAGGGGAAATATTGGGAAAGATAAAAGATTTGGAAAAAATTCAATATAAGGGGAATTGCTTAGAAAGGTTCAAATTTAAAGATTTGGTTGAAATTAATAATAGAGAAAAATTCTCATGATAGTTGAAATTAGAAATGGCACTTACTTACGTAAATTTTAAATTAAATTCTGGCCATCAACAAAAAATGAAAAACATTTTTTATTAATTATTAAAATTTTATCTATGTGAGTAGATAACATAAAAAATAGAAAGTTTGAAATAGTAACTGAAAAAAATCAAAGTCCAAAATATTTGTCAATATTTCATACGTGATTGATTCCGATGGTCGTCTCGAAGCGTATTTTATTCATAAAAATAATATTTGTCGTTCCTCCTAATATTATAAAGCGAAAATTATCTTTATATATAATATCATAAAAATAATTTATTAAAAACTATATAATATTTATTTGAAATATTTAAAAAGTCTTCTTAACAACTGATACACGTTTTTTACGATTTAAATTCAATATATAGTCAAATAAATTTCATTACCCAAATGACTACCTTTGGTAAAAAAC
>JABUQX010065177.1:35000-59706 GCA_015478945.1 Trachelipus rathkii
CTTCGCTGATTCGGCCGAATAGTTTATTTCAAGGTGAAATTTTTCGTTGGATGGACTTTTGTACAGATATATTATGTAATTTGCAGGTGTTGATTCCAAATATTATATTTCTCGGATTTGGCTGTATCGCATCCCGTTTTTGTGCAATCATAGATCCTTTTGCATATTCCCCAGGAATGACAAAATTCATGTGTCACTACGTTGGCTGTATAGACGTTTACGTTCCGCATATATTATAGTAGCAGCAAGTTTACTGCGGCCGATATTCGGGAAGCATGTGGTAACTTTAGTGTCTACATGTATGGAGCCAAATTGACCTGGATGATGTCTAAATCATCCATCTGAAATATCAGTCGGATGTCCCGTCATTGTTCACCCAGGGTGAACTGAATGATCTTGGTATGAGATTTGGTATTTTGCCGAAGTTTGTTCCTGAGCTGTTGGCACTCGAGGTGCATGAAAAAAAATGACTATGGACCGATGGTAAACAGAGAGTAACATTTTAAATGTAACAGAGAAGCAGAGTGCGGAAGCCTCTTTCCAGTCAGATGTAATCTTGTGTGATTGCAGTGAAGTTGTCAGGCCTACTACCGCTATGGATCTCCCCAGTCATACGTGCAGGTGAGTGGCGACTGTTATGACATTTCCAATAGCAATTTAAAGTGTGGTGTGTTACACAAGCGGCAACCAGGTTGCTTTCGGTTCCAGTAGGGTACTTCTGTACGGCTGAGAGAGGAGTATGCAATAATCAAGACAGTTTTAGAGGCTACAATATCAGGAACATGGATGGTAAATATGCGTTCGACCTCAAAAATGGTAAACATTTTTGCTCGTCAGCAAGCAAGTTTCACCAAATATCCCTGCTTCCTGTGCTATTGGGAAAGCCGGGTGGCAAAGCGATCACTGGACCAAAAGAGAATGGCAACCGAGGGAAACCTTGACGCCAGGTGATAGGAACATCGTAACGTGAGCGCTTTTAGTAACAGAGAGAAAAATAAATTAAAATGCTATTAATAAAACTTGTTGATGAAACAATTTGTGAAGGCCCTGGACCCTGATGGTGAATGCTTCGCTATTATGCTCAACGTTTCCTCTTGTCTGAGTGACGAGAAGAAAAGCTGGATATTTGATGGCCCAGCAAATACGGACACTCCTGCCGTGATGCTGCCTATTGCTTACAATGACTGTGTTAGAGCAAGAGCGTGGAATGCTTTCAGATGTAGCACAGAATTTTTTGGGACAGGAAAAGCCGAGAACCACTAACATTGTACAGGAACTGCTAGACAGTTTTCATTCTCATAGATGTAGAGATGAGTAAACGTTGCACTACTTACATTCTCCCCTAGAATATTTCCGGATAACCTAGGCGATGTTAGTGATGAGCAGGTGAACGCTTCCATCAAAATCTAAAGTTCATGGAAGGACGTTACCGGGGCAAGTGGGATATATCAATATGATGGCCGATTATTGTTGGAGCTTGATGAAGGAATTTCAGACGCTATGCACAGTAAGATCGTTCCTACGAGAGAAAATTACTACCGTTCGTAGGTATGGGTTACTTAACTATAACCCATTCCTTCTTTACTTCATTGTTGTCCATATTACTCTTTATTCATAGTTGTATTATATGTTAACATATATCTATCAAAAGACATGTATCATTTCATTGCGATTTGTTTCTCTCCTTCAATTATCCAATATATATATATATAATATATATATATATATATATATATATTATATATAATATATATATATATACTATATATATATATATGATATATTATATATATATATATATATATATTATATAATATCTTAAATAATTGTGATAGACCTTTTGAAAAAAGGTAAAAATCCTAAAATTTTACAAATCTGTGTACACACAATATCTCACAAATGAATGGAAGTATGCACACCCGATTACATTTTTGGAAATCAGCACACCAATAATAATTGGCGAAACCCCGTCCAGAAAGTTCAGTGTTTACGCATGTTATCCTACAAAGTAATAAAACACAAAGTAATAACTAGTTTCTTCCTATTAGCAAACCATTCACATATTCAAAATAATTAAATGAAATTGAAAAGTTTCGTAGTTTAATAGATTTAAACTAAACTTCATTTGAATAAGCTCAACGGTTAAAAATAAAGAAAAATTAGCAAGTTCTCCATTTTTCCAGGGATAACCTATTTCTTTGTGGCTTCATAAATATTTCCCCCATCTGTTCTAAATATTCTTTTCACTTTCGACTGAATGACGGTTGGAATGCGAAAGGTTATTTTAAATTGCTAAGTTTCTTTCCAAAATTCATAAAACTATTTCCAGTGTTTTCCACCATTCAAGGAATATTGATTGTCTTCATTTTGGTCAAAGTAGGCAAACTTATATTTGTTTATTTCTTGATGTAAGTTCCGTATGTAGCTTTTTACTTTTATGTACAATAATCACATTGTTAGAAGAATGGGACTGTTCTTTTCACATTCTCATTTCTTTTCTGCATGACGATTTTGAATGCCACAATTTCCTTTAAAACCTCCATTAAAGAAGTGAAAATGGGACCTCAGCTTCACTTTCCCCACTACGTGAATCATCGACAGCAGAAGAGTCAGGACTAAATTTTCATGCATTTTCTTTTCATGCCTCAACGACCATATTTTTACTGATTCAATCTTATTCATTGTTGAAAAATTAAGCTTGAATCTCGCAGATCTAAGAATAGTAGCTACACACACAGATTTATCACAAAGAAACTTAGAAAGTCTTTTTTCCTACTGATTTCTTAAGCTCTTCACGAGTGTAATTATTCCACTCGAAGCTTTTGATTTTAATTGCCTTATTTAAAAATAGATTCTATTGCTAAAATGGAAGGGATCACTTTGGGCGAGATGACTGTACTTTCATCGTTAATGCTTGTTTTTAGCCTGATGTTGTCAAAATGGTCAAGTAAACTGGAATAATTTTGACGACTGAAAAATCAGTCAACATTTTTTTATTGCATTCAGCAGCGTATATGGATAGCAAACTTTTTGTTATACAAATCCTTTTAAGCATATCATAGTTCTGTTCCAGCGTGTAGAAACGTCTGAATTAATTTATGCTGTTTTACATTCAGCTATCTGTAAAGTTTTAAGCTTGCAGCTGCCGTTGCTGAATGGTGAAAATGAGAGGATATGCTTCTGCAGTAAATAAAACATCTTTAACAGACACTTCTGACATAATACTGAATCGTGAGTGCATAGTTGCAACATGTGAATAAACATGAAATTGATAGCAAGGCCACTCTCCCTTATACCAGCTACCATGTTTGGCTCCATTATCCCGTATCACTAAATGAATTCTATTTTTTAGAATATTGAAAACTGTCAAATTCCTTATAGGATCTGACAAATGAAAAGATTTTTCGCCATATTAGCTACAAAATTTTTGCTATATATTTTTATTTTTTTTTTGGAAATAAGTTTCCTAAAATTCAATTTTAATGAAATACTTTCCCTTAGCTGGCGTCAATTTATTGTTTATAAGCTCGAACATTCGCCGCATAGTTCGCAAAAAGCGAATACGAAGAATAATTAGTATTTTGAACCGAATAGGCGAATACCGAATACTTACCCGAATATTCTGCACATCCCTAATATATATATATATTATATATATAATATAAATATATATATAAAATTATATATTATATATATATTATATATATATATATATATATATTATATATTATATATATATATATTATAATTATATATACCATATTGTGAAAAGATAGGGGTGCAATGGATCTATTTTTTTTTTTTGGGGGGTGACAG
The DNA here is from genome assembly GCA_015478945.1 of Trachelipus rathkii. Taxonomy (NCBI): domain Eukaryota; kingdom Metazoa; phylum Arthropoda; class Malacostraca; order Isopoda; family Trachelipodidae; genus Trachelipus; species Trachelipus rathkii. The sequence continues at coordinate 38,817 of JABUQX010065177.1, forward strand.
CACTAAAAAAAATTGGGAACCACTGCCCTAGAGCCAAATTAAACTTTACTAAGTACTAAATCTATTTATTATATTTATCATAAATCATTTCCCAGATTATTTACTCTGCATTTTAATGTTAAATACCCTAAAAAGACTTGATATACATGAAAAAAAGTAATTTAAAAAAAAACAAAACATTATGGCCTTTGGTTTTTTTTTTTTTAAAAAACGAACACGGTTTTTTTTAATCCCAACCCAATGCACGGCTATTATTTTACATCTTCGGGACTGGCGCGGAGTTCCGGGGAGCTTTCCCGAGGCCACACCCATGGCCCACCCTACGTGGTGGGGTTTCTAGGAGGGAGGTGTTATTATTTGGGCCTGTGGTGGGCGCGGTTACACTCCCATGGTTTATGTTTATATTCATCATTTGTGTTTATTTATTGCGGAGCAGATGTTTTACAGGATTATTTCTTATGGGAAAAACACACGAAAAAAGATTAATGTTTTCAAGAAAGGCGACAATAACCATCTGTCAGGATCCCAACCCCACCCCTCCTTGGCCGTTTCTGGGACCAGCGACCATGTGGGGGCTTTGATGTCCTTATTGATGAAATGGTTGGTACTCCACCACCCAACTCAATAGTCCTCAATTACGGAATTGTTTCGAGGACTACCCCGTCTAGACCAGGTGAGGCTGTTTTAGCCTCTCAGAATACCCTCATCTCTCAAAACTTACGTCAGCCATCCCAAGAGCCCCTGCTTCCTCAGGGTCCCATTCCTAAACACGAGACTAAACCAACTACGACGATCACTTTTTCAGTTCCCTCCCTCCAGGGGTCCCGGATCTTGCTTCCTACCCGCTTTATTTTTATTTACACTCGACATCTCGTCCACTGACTTCTGTAAGTCAGCTCATCCTTAGTGATGCTTTGGAAGCTGCTCTTTACTGAGCCTCAGGCTACTCCAATGGGGAACAGTTCCATTTTGGTTCGTGCTCCCTCTCGTACCCAAAGCAACATACTTTCTTCCCTATCACATTTGGGGAAGATTCCTATCCTTTCTAAACCTGACGATGTTCGTAACACGTCGAAGGGTACCATATATGTGCCGAAGTTCTGTTCCGATGCTTCGATTGACATTCTCACTCTTTATAAAATCACAACGTGCCAATCACCGACGTTTATCGGTTCCCTCCACGTAAGGAGAACCCCTCGTCTTTTACTTATTTTCTCTGTGCCTTTCCCTCCATCCAAAGTAAAACTTGGGTTTGCCATGCTCACGGTTCGGACTTATGTGCCCTTCCCGAGAAGATGTTTCAAGTGCCATAACTTTGATTACCCCTGGAAATATTGTCGGTCTCCCCAGATATGTAGATGTTCTTTCTACCCAGAATGTATCAAAAATTCTCCTTGTTGTCCTAACTGTAAGGGTCCACACCCAGCCTCCTCTGTTCACTGCCACTTTGCCCTGGAGAAGGAAATCCTTGAGCAGTGCGCCCTTCATAAGCTTGACCCTCGAGAGGCTATCCGCCTTGCGAAGGAGAAGCTGGCTCATCTTCCTCTTTCTTATGCTGCGGCAACGACCACAGCCTCTGTGGTTCCCTCTACCATTGACCATCGCCACGTGCGTTGTGTTCAGAACTTGTTCCACTTTCGCGTTCAATCATTCAGACTTGCGTGCCGGATAATGGATCACTTGACTTGGTGTTTCCTGTGGCTAAAAACAATTGTAATCCCAACTCTCCTACCATGGTCCACCGGACCACTAGTTGTACTTCTCCGACATACACACGACCCTCTCTCATGTTCCTTACCTTGTTGAGGTCCATGCAGCTTCCAAACTCGTTTGCACTGGGGGACCTTTCTCTGCCCTGCAAAAACGGGTTCGCCGCGCTGAAAACACACGTGAACAATCAAGGAACAGTTGTTCAACTTCTGCCCTTTCTGATATATCATTACTCACGCCGCCTAAGACCGCTTCTCTTCTACAATATTCAAGCGATTCTGAAACTTCCTCGGATGCCACGATGGACTCTTGACTACTGTTCTTCCATAGGATTCCCACGTGCTGAAACTGGGGTCCCGTTCAAGGGGAGGTCCAAGGAGCTATCGGAGGTGACTACCCAGCCGCAGTCTTCCTTCGGGTAGACGTGGCGCTGCCTCGATGTGTGTTGAGGGTGGGTTGGCTGCTGGTGGACACGGGAGGAAGGAGTCTTCTTCTCTCCCTGTCTCTTCCCATCCACCCACTTTGTTTTCGGAACCGTCGACTGAGCCATATGACACTACTCGGGCACAGTTGACTCCCGAAATTTTGACTATGGACACCACACTTGTCTTTCGATGTGTCTAATATACTCCATCCGACACCATTCCTACTTGTTCTTCTCTTCCATATTCACCAGCCTTTGTCGGAGCACCTCCTGGAGGGACTCAGCCCCCTTCTCAGTCTGCTAAGAAATCTGGCAGGGGTGCGCAAGCTGGGAAGAATGTTCGAAATGTCCTGTTGTGGCCAGGAACCCCTCTCGTTCGGGAGGCCCAAAAACTTTGCAACGATGGAGCTCCTGGCCCTGATGACATTTCCTTTCCGATGATACGGCATGTTCATCCGTCAGCCTCGGCATTCCTTTCCGGTGTCTTCCCTCCTGTCTGGTTGACGGCGTATGTTGTTCCCATTCCGAAACCTGGCAAGGACCCTCATAGACCGATTTCATTGACCTGTGTGTGACACATGCAAGCTGATGGAGAGAATGGTAGTCTCTCGACTTGTTCCCACGCTCGAGCGGCTCCATGCGTTTTCTGACAATCAGTTTGGTTTTCGTTATCATCGCTCAACTCAAGATCCTCTCCTCCGTTTGGATCACGACATACGTGCAGCATTTGCTTCCAATAAATTGACTCAGGCCGTTTTCTTCGATCTTGAAAAGTCATATGATAGCACCTGGTGGGTGGGAGTTTTGCAAAACCTTCACTCGTTGGGTTTCAGGGGCAACTTCCTTTTTTCCTTCAGGCACTGATGTCGGATCGGTCGTTTCAGGTTCATTGCGGTCACACACTGTCGCTGCGTTTTGTCATGGATGAAGGGGTGCCGCAGGTTGGTGTGTTAGGTGTGTTGCTTTTTGCAATAGGGTTCAATGGAGTAGTGGATGCCATTCCACCATCGGTCTGCTGGCCCGTCCATGTCGATGGAATTTTGCACTTTTAATGGTTACTGGCTAAGGCTTGTATGGAGCTTCAACCGGCCAATTGACAGGGTTTTCCCCGCACTGTGCTCAAAGCGTATTTCACTTTCTGCTACAATCGAAGAACAAAGGCCATCGCCTTTTAGGAAAACATCCATGACGTGGGGTCGGTACCTTCGCTTCTTCTTTGACCTCTAGTTTCTTCCATCGGTTTGGTGCCTACGGTGAAAGAATTCCTTGTGGTCTGCCGCTCGATGGAGCATCTTACATACTTCCCCATCATTATTTCCACTTTCAGAACTACTGCGTCGTTCGTTGGTTCTTTTTTGCGGCACCTCACTCTAAGACTTTGGGGTGCGGACAGAAGAGATGCTCATCTTACATATGCTGGTACGGACAAACTAGGACCATGGTTTGCCATTTATGGGCAAACTTTCAGTCGTACCTCGTCTTCTGACCCAATTCAGAATGAGGGCTGCGGATAGGCGACTGGAAGCTTTTTTTAGATCTCAAGGAGGTGGAGGCTGGGGTGATGCCCTTGTCTCTGCAGAGAGAACAGTTCATGTGCTCCTTGTTCCCTGCATTCAGTTCACTGTTATCCTCTGGCCTTGTCCTCGTGTATTGAAAGCGCGTCTCCCACAATTTTCTTTCTTACTGCGTTGCTGGGATTGTGACATTCCACCTTCCTTTTTTCTCAACTCTACCCCTCCGAGGGGTCATGCAGTATTTTTTCAATACTTCCTCTGGAACATGGGTCTCTTCCATCCCCCGTGTCTGTTTTAAGGTACATCTTCATTAACAAACGCGATGCTCACACCGCGACTTGAGGATTTCTTTTCTATTCGTTCATGCGGAGGTTTCACTTCGGACTCGGCCTGTCAAACTGATGTCCAAGACGGATGGTGGGAGTGGGAGCTTCGGCTGTTTTTCCCGACTTCACCGTCTTTCCCACTCTGCCACCTTCCTCTTTGGTATTTTCTGCCGACCTGGTTTCGGTGGCTATGGCAGTTCCAATAGGTGAGCGGCTTCCATCAGTGGTAATTACACACTCTTTCTCCGATTCCAGAAATGTGCCCTCACGGCGTTGCTTGACGAGTATTGCGAAGAAACGCCTTTAGTCCTCTAATCCATCCAGAGACGTTCTCTGCTCGTTGCGTGTCAGGGACATACTGTTATCATTCTGTTGGTCCCTCCATGTGGGTTTCCGGGGAAGCGAGCGGGCTGAAACAGGGAAGGCTAAACATGCAGCTGACACCGTACCTGCCAAAATTAAATACTCTTACATTCTGACTTGCGACTGGGACGCCTTCCTGCTTCTGATTTTTATATCTCCATTCGTCGCGGTTTCCTTTCTTGCTGGCAGGCTTGTTGGTCGGAGGATAATCATGGTGCCAAGCTACGTACAGTCACACCCTCCATTGGCCCACTGGTCTCTTCTTGCAGGAGAAATTCGCCTTTTGAATGTGGTCGCTGGCTTGATTGCGAATAGGACATACCATTTCACCCATGGTTTTTTCATGTCGCAGGATGGTGAACCATCTTGCCCGTTTTTATTTGCTAGAGTTGCCGCCTTTCAATTTTTCATGTGTTTGTGGGTTGTGATGCCCCTTCTGCCCAGCGATGCACGTTCTTCCCTGGTTTGCAAACTATTCCAGTCCAACATCGCCTTGCACGTATCCTCTCTGAATCCTCTCATTTCCGAAGTGATGGCGTTTTTGCCTTCCTGTGTGATTTAAACATCCTTTATAAGATTTAATTCTCTCAGCTCGATTTTTATGTCGTTCTGCTAGGGACTTCCCCTGTTGTTGGTTTGCTGACACTGTATAGCCGCATGATCTGTGTGGTGTGGTGGTCCATGTACATACACTCAAAAAAAAAAGAGAAATAACATAATGGTAGATAAAATAATAATGATGAAAGTAAATAACAGTTAAGGACGATATATATGGATTAAGAGGGGAACATTGTGAATAAGGAATTACAATAGGTTTAGAGTTAAACTAAATGTGGAAGAAGAGGAATACAAAATTAACGGAACAATAAAGTAAAGGTTGAGGAGAGGTTTGTAAGGGTATAGTAACATAGAGTCAGGTCATTGGTAAGGGTACTTCAATTAAGAGGAAGTACCCGTACACTCTGTATATTTTCGACTAGTCGAGAACTTGCATGGTGTCCCTTGTTTATCTTGTATTTAGTAAATTATTAAATGACTTATTTCAGTATATAGGTACTAGTTTACCTAGTAAGAATAGAGTACTCTTTTTATTGTTATTTATGCTTCTAGTGAACTGGTTTATGGTTCTTCAAAGGATGTGTCAGGTCTTTCATATTAACCTAAACGTAATTGTATACCTCTTGCACTGATGCATTTTTATCTAATATCATAGAAGTTCGCACCCTGTACGAGCATAGCTTCCTAATTTCAATGGAGGGTAAGTTCTCTAAGGTAATTTGCTACTCAAACTATATTTTTATTTTATGATTACCTCAAAATTTATGCTTCTAATGAAGCGCGAATCAATCATGAATATATGTATACGTTATATAATTATATGTCTTCATTTTAAATTAATATAAAATATTATTAATATATATTATTAATATTATATATAATATATATATATATTATTCAGTATATATATTATTAAATATAATTAATAAATATATAAATATTGATATAATATATTATATATATGTAATTATAATATATATATAATATATCATTAATTATTAATATATTAATATGTATATATATAATTATTAATATATCATATTAATTATATAAATTTAATATATATAATATATATATAATATTTATATAATTATTAAATATATTATGGTAGTACACCATTTATAAATTACTGTATAAATACAATATTGGATTTAAAACTGCTTCTACAGCTCTTTTACTGGTACCATACATATTTCCTATAATAATAACTTACATATTTGCGACTAAGACTTTGTGCCTTTTGCTCTTCATAGTATATTATTGAGTATCATTTCTATAATATAATATTTATGATACATTAATATGTATAATTCAGTGGTTAATGACTAAGTTCAATTACTTAGGTTATATAAATTAGACAGAATATGACATATATCCTTGTAAGAGTAATGATAATAATCACTAATAATAATAGAACTATGATTACATAGGAGCTATTATAAAATAATATAAATAAAGAGTACTTATTATATTATAATAGATAGTGTATGATGGAGAGAGTAATTACATATCTTAAATGCTATGAATTAACATATTAGATTTTAAAATCTTATATAAAATTATTAAAAAATTTTTTAAGTTATAGTTATTAACATCCATTTAGAAGATTATGTTAATAGCTGAATAATCTTGCTCATTTTTGAGTATTGTCAGAATAGAGTTGGTCAAATACTTAGAATAGGTGAAATTACAATTCGATTTCTGTTAGTCTTGTATTTTTTATTTTTCATATCTTTCTACTCCAACCAAATTCTTGTACTTTAATATGTGTTTATTTTTATTTTTTTATTATATATTAGTTATTTATTAATTAATATTTTAATTTATCTTTATTTTATCTTCTTTTTAAAATAACTTTTAACTAATACTTATTATACTAATTATAAATTTAACGCTGTTTATATACTACTCTAATTTATTATCTATCTTATTGATTTCTGTAAAGGAGAAAAAATGATTTATAAATGAAATTTTATTGTCGATTCTTCCCTCTCTGCTCTCCTTCATTTCAAATTTCGCTTATTTTATGTCAATTATTGTAGTTGAGTAAGTTATTATATTGTTGTTTCTTAAATAATTAATTCATTTATCACATTTTGTACTTCACTCCTCTTGGTAGTATTATTTTAGTTGACACGTTTATTCATGTATTATTTCCTATATTGGTTGAATAATATATTAGAAAATCTTGCTATTTACTCAATCTTACCATTCTTGAAGTTTTTATTGTAGTTAATAATTGACTGCATTTTATGCGTATTATTACTCTTATTGTCTGTGCACTTATATCATTGTTATCAATGTGCTTTCAATCTTTGATGTCTTTCTTAGACATTATGAGTATCTAAAGTGTCCTTACTATCTAGTTCTCTAAAACTTATATGGTATATATTATTATTTTCTATTAGGAAAATATTGCCATATTTGTGTATATACATATTTGTGTGTCTGAATATGTGTGTCTGACAACTTAACTTTGCCCTCTGCTGTATAAAAACTGTATGGTTAACTGTTCTTTGATTTATTTGGATTCTCCACTATATAGTGTAAATCATGTTTTTACTCTGTTCCTATCTTATACACGACAAAGGAAAAATACTACTCTCAATGTCGTGTCTAATATTCCTCGGACACTCCTTCTCATTAATAGCAAAGTAGGATGAAAAATCAATAATTTATTTTAATATATATCCTACATTTTGTGCACATTTTATTTATACTGATATTTTGGAAAACAGTCTGTATTTTTTTGTCAATCTATGAAGTTCTTATAGTATCCTTTTAATATTCAGTTCTTTTCTCGTCCCTTGCAACTCGATGAGGATTTTACACTGAGTATATAGATAGACTCGTAAACTATCTGGTCTTGTAATTTCGTCTGAGTGCATTCCGAATCAATTTACTAATTAATGTTTGGTATTGACATACATACTTATAATATGCGTTGTGTAGATGTTAGACGTTTTGTGATTCTTGTGCTTGTCTGATGTGTGTTATATTTCCACATAACACCTCTATAGTAATACCACTCTCCCACCTAGATCACATATTATGATATTGCTCTCGAGTGTATAAATAAAGGTCAGAAGTTAACCTATCTTAGAATAATAATTGAACACAACTCCTAGGACAAAGTTAATGTATAGATTCATATCACATTGCAACTGTCGATCTGCAATTGACTACTATATATCAACTATCTACAAAATTATAATTTTGTGTGAGATTATATTTATTATATTAGTATTTTTTAATGTTTCTGTTTTCTTTTTAAATTTTTGCATAAGCAATGAAAAATATATTCATACATAACTAAGTGTCAGATAAAATTTATATTACGCTTTATATCATACTTGAATACAATTAATTAGAAACTTCTAAGTGACATAGTTCGGTTTGACATTTTTAATCGTTGTATGTTTTGCATAGAATGCAACTTATTTAATAATCACTGTAGCTATATATTTCATAATGAATATAAGAATCACACACAATCGATAGAGCAGGATATATGATATATGGCAATCTGTCTTTTATAGTGCTGATCGAGAGAGATATATACCGAATTATAATACTAAATTCACTATAAGATTAACATGGTGAGAGTGTTCTTAGTACATATACTTTGACTGTACTTGTAGAGTGTATTTCCTTGTAGTACTGCAAGCGAAAATAGTACCGATGAGAAGTATTATGTTTATATCGCATATTCTTTTCTGAGCATAGTCTATATATGAATGCATTGATTTCATTGGCAATAGCTCAGTATGGAAATCCTGTTACTCTATCATTCCTATCCTCCATTTGATCATCTTAATCTCCTTACATATCTATCTCTAGATTTTCGTTTAGTTTCAGAATAATATAGCTGCACTGATGTTTGTTCTCTTATCTCTCCAGTCTTACGTCGAGGATTTCACCTTTTATTGATTTACAAAGGAAAGCTTAAGCTAAGTGGAAGATTTGTTCAGTTAATCTATCTATTTCCTATTTTTTTTTGCTTGTTTAATTTCTCTTCAAAATTAGTGCTTTTCCCCATCCCCCTTTTCGATTCAATCACATCATAAGGAAATATTAACATGTACCAGAAGTTATTGACGATAGTATTAACTATTAACTTTTAACAAAGTTACATCTGAGCAATATATTAATGTTTTCAATTTCTTTTCAAATCTCGTCATGAGTTACTTCCCTTGTGTGTATTACAGGGTATTGATGTGCGTTTAGTGAACTATTTAGTAGTATTAATTAATTTTTACTCGTATAAACTTTGTGCAGCTCTACTTATAACATTCTCATATTTAATTTATCTTCTGATGCAATGCTAATATATTATTACATATACTACTAAGTATGAATTAAACCAGTCTAATTATCATTTGTTCTGAGCTGATCAAGTGTGCCTATCATCATACTCTCACATGCATTGATGTCTATATCTTGTCGCTATAAGTATAAGTCTTCTTTAACATAATAGAGGATGGCTGAGAGCTGGGTAAAATAAATCTTCAAGTTACGGTGGAATTTGTCTTGATGTTACAGTGTGTGATCATCACACCAGCCAGTAAAATGCTTTACAACATATATACTCTCCTTCTACATGTATCGATACTACTCAATCTGGTTGTGAAATTAATCTGAGTCATACTTATTCTTATTCACGTGTGTCTGTGTACTGTAGTATATATGTCATCCGTGTGTGAGCCAGAATTCTTCTCATATCTCATGGATGTACTTGTATTTGAGTTTAACACAAGTATTATCCTCACACTAACTTGTGTTGCCGAGATTGATGCGTTCGTCGTATAAGCTTTGTGTGATACTATCTACATGAAAGTGTATTGCTTTACTAGATAGAGTTGCTCAACTTACCGGGAGGTTGGATGACATACCAAACACTCTCTCTCATAGTCTGCGTACGATACGTCCATTTATACGTGAAAGTGTGAATCAATAGCTTGTTTGATATGATACTCTCTTCCTACCGGTGTGTAGTTGGTCGTGTTGACATATTATCGTATAAGGAGCTATCAATCGTGTGAGATATATATATATATATATAATAGAAAGTGTGGTCTTATGTTCTAATATGATAAATTTTTCTTATCTATGCATTCCCCTTATTCTCGCTTCAAATAATTCTTATAATCACTCGCTGCCATAAACGCTCATATTCTTATAGCAATTATTCGTTATGTCTGAGTAAGTAATTATCCACATACGTCTTTACTCATGTTATGTAGATAATCTAGAGAGTACACGCTAGAGTGAATATGCTTACAGAGAACCTAAAAAGTGTGTGCAATGTACGGGGAAGTGCTCATTTATTCCATTACGCTGATATATATCAGTGCTGCATATAACTTCAGAATCATAGTATTCGTCACACGAGATCTTCAAATAGCATATCTATATCTCCTCTGCTTCATCGCTCGACGTCCATATCGCTCATGTGTAAACGATCTTATAATAATAGATGACTCTTCATGTTGATCGTATATAGTCGAGAAATTATTCGATCGTAACTATCGATGTGTACCATTTATATAAGACGATTAGAGTGTATTCTCATCATGAGAGGCTTGTTCTGATGCTTGATGTATCTGACATAAAAATACTGTAATATTTTTTCTTTTTTTGTGATAATTTCAAACCACCATTCCTGACACCTTTTTCTGTGAAATTCTCTTCTCGCTATCGAGATGACATTATATGCAAATGTAGACTTTCAATATTCAAATTCATTCCATTTTTTTCTCTCAATTTAATTTTTCTCTATTCATAATTTTTGCTTTTACTCTGTGTTTTTTATTTTTTATCGATACTCTCCTCAAATTACTTTGCTAACTAAATATCAATCTTCTGTGTTCTGAAATGTTTGATGGACGAGCTTGACACAGATTTACTATATATAAATATATTTTTATTATCTTTCTTAGTTATATTCAGGATCAATAAAACATGTGAGTGGTTGTGAATTTATATAAGAGATGGGAGTGTAGAAAACATGTGCTATGGCTGAATAGTAGGTAGGGGAGGATCCGATACCGGAGAGGAGAAGATGACAGGAAGAACACGAGAGTAGGCATGAGAGAAGAGGATGTGGAGATAGAGAGAGCGAGAAGTAGAGTAGAGAGAGAGATGTGAGAGAATTTTTCATATTTTTTTATTGAACATAGTCTATAAATGTATGAAAATAAAAAGTCGCTATATAGGCAATATACATTATTTAATTTATAAAATTATATATTTTGATAAACGAGTTAAGCATTGATTTGTCATATCTTCTCTATGTGTACTTTTTTTATATATTTAGCATTTTCATAATTAGTTTAGTAAATTTAAAGTAAATTTTTCTATATATACAGTCTAATTTGGGAATATAGAATTTCTCTTATTTAGATTTTGTTGCTTTTTTACAGGTGTCATATTTATTTTATGAACACAAGCGTGTGTGCTCGTTCTTTTATATATATGTCTTATTTAAAATTAGAAACTATATTCGCATCATTCAGTAAGATTCTTATTTGTGTGTGTTTCTTATTCAAATTATGAAACGGATCTTGTCCTACTCATCATAGTTCATTTATACCATATATGTGTATTTGTAGTTTGTTATCTAAATATGTCTAAAATCAGCAAATGACTCAGAGACGTTATTCTCCCAAATCCATTTTCAAAATATATAAAATATTTTTGAGTTTAATATAAATTTATTCATAGCTAGATATTATTAACTAGTGCAGTTAATTAATACGGTTATATCTCACTACCATCTATAATCGTGAAGTTGTTTGTTTTGATATCAAAACTTCTTTCATAATGACAATAAACAAGGCAATAATCATTTATCATTTATAAATATTTAATTCATGTTTATTTTTTCTTCTTTTTTTTTTTTTTTCTTCTTCATTTGTTTAACTTTTTTTTTTTTTTTTTCGGTTTTCTCCTTTCTCCTAAATTACTCAAAAACTAATCCATAATGTTCATAAACTTTTTTGTGTGTCTTTTAATAATGTAGTTATTGTCAATCATTGTGAATATGTAGGAAAGTAAGCCTAACACAAAACCCTTCATTTGGGGGTAAGGAATTATGAAAATTTATATAAAGAATATTATCCACAACAATATATGTAATTTCTTTTAATTAAGGTATAGATTTCAAATGAGTTAGATGCGGATAAAGATGAGTCATTGAAATAATCAACATATATATACTTGAGATACCTCATCTATCAGTAAGAAACTAAGTTATAAAATAGTTTATGAGATAATATAAAGATAAAAAATCTACAAAATATTCTATGTACAGAAATGATAAATTACACAACTAATCGTTAGTGGAAGACAATGTAATATCAGAGTTGCGAAATTGAACATAACAAGATAGTCAATCTCCATTCAGTTCCTATTACAATTCCGAATCCAATTAATTAAGGTCAAAATGCCTTCCAACTCTTCTCAGATTCCTAATCCAATACACCAATATTTACCAGTTCCGTGATATTGGACTCCGGATGATTCTGAGTCTGTAGTTCTGCATTGTCACACCTCAAAATATAAAAACATTGGAATAGCACAGAAGATTTTGACATCCTTAATCATTTTAGATAAGACAAGGCCATCAAAAGCCTTGGGTGAGCTTAGTTTATCTAAAAATATAATACTCCCAAAGAGATTTTCCTTTCTCTTATATATCGGAGTCACTTTAAACCTATATATATATATATATATATATATATATATATATATATATATATATATATATATATATATATATATATATATATATATATATATATAGATATATATATATATATATATATATATATATATATATATATATATAACATTTAAACATTGCAATAACCGCAATTAATAAGTTAGTCAAGAATGTTCATTTGCGGGAAGATAAAGAAAACTTGCTTCTTCTTGATTCAAACTTTTATGGCTTGCTCTCAGTCGCAACATGCGATAGTTCTACCCCAGAGGAGGCAAGTTTTCTTAATCTTCCCGTAATTATTCCTTTTTTACTAACTTATTGCAATATTGAAATAATTTAAAATTATAGGAACGAGGGAAGGACAGGTGAAAATCTTGTAATATCGCCTTGACGGGAGCTCGTTTTCTTAAAGTTGTTTTTGATCAAACTTTTTTGGGGTTTGAGGATGGCTCAGCGGTAAAGCTTCGAGTGCGTTGTTCCCATACGCAGCATGCGGGGGTTAGACCCAGAGTAGACAACACAGAGAAAAAAAAATCAATCGTAAACTAAAATTCGATCAATCAAAGTATCATTCAATCAATGTAAATAGCAAATATATTTGATTTGCCATGATATTATTTCGAAAAAAACGTAAATAAATTGATAATTATAACTTTTAAATTAAATTTTAATCTTTAAACCAGGCTCATGAATTTAAATTAATACATAACTGTAAAGAAATGGAACTACTTCATATCGCGTACGAATTACTGATTTGCGACCCAACAATTGAATTTATATACAAGGCCTCCAAAACGCAGGTTTTCATTTAATTTGTATCAAAAATGGATGCTATGATTCGTCTTTATATACAAGTGTGTATTGTTGCGCCGTAGCTGCCATCTTTCTTTCATGTAAATAAATTTAATCTTGGTATATTCTGGTGTAAATGTCTTTATAAAAATAGTGAAAATAGACTATTACCACATATTCAACTGTTTCAGACGTGTTAACTGTGTTTCATACAGTATAATAAATAAAAAATATATATATTTTTGGAAAAAATAGGCCTTATAAGGGCAATATACTCGCATACTTTGTGTTTCATTATTTCTGTACCAAAATATTTTTACGGATTTGTTTATCTCGCCCAAGTTTATTCATTATGTAGTTGTTTTACAATGTTGTGTCATTAGAACAATAAAAATAAACAGACAGTAAGAAGCCACTTGGGCCTATCAAGATTGTCTCATGTCAAGCTAATAGAATCTATCACCAAACATGCTCATGCAAATCCACAAAGCACCCTAGGGCTTGTCAATAACTTACATAGTATACATGCCATAATTTTAAAAGCAATTAGTTTGTTTTCCCTTACTTCAAGTCTAGGGTTAATATCATTTTCCACCAATATATTTTGTGGCAACTACCAAGAAAATTCTGCAATTAGTAACAGCTTACAGCCATACCTAACTTAATATCCCTTGGTCAGTAAAACTTAGGGTATATATATATATATATATATATATATATATATATATATATATATATATATATATATATATATATATATATATATATATATATATATATATATATATATATATATATATATATATATATATATATAAAAATAGACATATTTATATAAATATATAACTAGAAAACTATAACATCTACAGGAAAATAAATAACATTTTTGATTTCAGGAAGTAATTTCATCGAGGAAACTTAAATTTTTTTTTATTTTATTCTAATATTTATTAATAACTTCTTAAATATTAGTAATATCTTAGACCTGAAATAGTGCCCGCTCTGATTGACCTTGAAACCTGCATTAGTCTCGAGAGCAAAAGTTGCCAATACCGTTTTTTTGAGAAAATATTATTTTTTATATCCTTTTAGCTCGAGCTAAGAGGGGGGGACAAAGTCCCCTCCCGTCGTTCCCTGGTAGGCCGAGAAACCCTGACTTATCCATCATTCTTGTTTACCCGTGGGTATATTCGTCCGTTTAAAAAAAAAATTCAACATTTGGCACCTTTGAGTCCTCATTCGGAGTAAGCAGCATCTTCGAATTGTCAAAAAACTGTAATATTTTCAACATTTTTAAAAATTTAATTTTTTTAAAAGCATTATTTTTTTTTATTTTTTTTTTAATTCCGCAGTAAAAATGTCTCCTGATTAATAAAATGATATTTATTTTCGTGTAACTGTTATAGTTTTCTAGTTACATGCCTGAACTTTTCAGGATATATATATATATATATATATATATATATATATATATATATATATATATATATATATATATATATATATATATATATATATATATATATATATATATATATATATATATATATATAGTGGTGTCTCCAGGGCAGGGCAACCAGGCCAATCGCCCTGGGCCCCGCACCTTATAAGGGTCTCGCGCGCAAGCAGAGGCTAACGTTTAACGCCAAGGTAATTGTTACCCAGAGGGTTGTCACCCCCAATTCTAATGAAAATCACAGGATATACTCTAAAAAAATAAAATAATGAAGTGAAAACGAAAATTGTCGCTCTTGTTAGGAAAAAAAACTACAGCCTCTCAAAGTTGTTAAAAATCCCCTAAAAAAAAATAAAAAATAAAATAAAAATCACAGGATATACTTTAAAAAAATAATAATGAAGAATAATGAAAATGAAAATCAGCAGTCTCTTTAGGAAAAAAAAAGTTATAGCCTCGCAAAGTTTAAAAGTTTCCCATAGACTTTCTTATAAAAAAAATTAGTGGACCTCGTGCTCGTATTAGGGCCATCCTAGTTCAGGTTATGATAAGATTTGTTAATTCTACATAGATATTCTCTGTGTATACCTAACAAAACTTATCATAATTTGACTTAGGGGACCTGAAATGAGACCTACCCTGGATGTATCAATATTGAAGAGTCTATGGGAGTTTTAATAGCTTTGAGAGGCTGTACCTTATTTTCCTAAAGAAAGCGACGATTTTCGTTTTCCCTATTCTTCATTATTCTTTTTTTTTATAGTATATCCTGTGTTTTTTATAAATTGGGGGGTGAAACTATCTGAATAATAAATACTATATATATATATATATATATATATATATATATATATATATATATATATATATATATATATATATATATATATATATATATATATATATATATATATATATATATATATATATATATATATATATATATATATATATATATATTTAAATATGGGTAAAACTTGATTTTAGATTTAAAAAATTAAAAAAAAAAATTCATAATTTTAGAAAAAAATTGATTTTAACAATGGTAAAAAAATATAGCTTACACATGTTATTTTCGACCCAAATTAATTTTATAATATCTTTAACAGTTATATTACCTTTCAGTATTAATATCAATACTACTGTTCAATCTAAAGTCCCATAATTTACAAGTATCCATTTTACCCCACACCAATTACTCATTTTACCCCAAAAAAAATTTTTTTTGAAAATCATTTTTCAAAAATTTGCTAAAAATATTTTTCTTTACATTTTTTATATTTTCGTTATGCTATAACATTTACAAAGCTTTAAATTTGAAAATAAATATTTAAACATGGGTCTAACTTAAATATCTGATTTTTGCCACTTCAACAAAAAAAAAAAAAAAAAATCTTCAAAAAATTACCCATTTTCCCCCATTTTACCGGTATATATATAATGTACAGATTTTAATACTTTATATACTTGTGTATGTTTTCTATGAAAAACTGCCTAGGACCACGCAAAGCCCAGTGCTGTCATTGCCGCCCAGGGCCCCCCAAAACCTAGAGCCGTTGTTGTATATATATATATATATATATATATATATATATATATATATATATATATATATATATATATATATATATATATATATATATATATATATATATATATATATATATATAGTCAGACAGGATAAAAAAAAAAAAAAATCTTTAACTTTTGTTTCTCTCCTCATACACTTGACATATAGAAATGCTATGGCATACATGTTATTGAGGTTGGTATTAGTGAAGGTATGGAATAGGTATTAAAATTTATTTTTTTTTTTTTTTTTCTTAAAATCAAAAACTAAGATTTTTTTTTTACCCCATCTGAAGATCTAAAATGGGGTAAAAAAAAAACATGGGGTAAAAAAAAACAAAACATGGGGTAAAAAAAACAAAACATGGGGTAAAAAAAATTACTTTCTAAGCTACTTTCAGCTACTTTCAATGCTTCTAGTTTTCCTGAGTGCTCATGTACTTTCAAAATTTTCCGACCTGACTCCACCCTCTTCAAATTACTCAACTCCGACCTTTCAAAATTACCGACTCGACTTGACCCTTTGAAAATTGCCGGGACCTGACTCTACCTCTTTTGAAAATTACCGACTCTTGAAAATTACCTACTGACTCTGACTGCACCCTTCAAAATTACCGACCTGACCTGCCTTCAAAACTACCGACTTGACCTACAACCTGGTACTTTGCATTTTTCCTACCCCTTCTATGCTATAACGTCATCACTCAGCTACTTTCCAGAGCTACTTTCCATGTTAATAATAACACATCCGGGTTAAAAAAAACTTTTTTTTACCCCATTTTGGAAAATTTGATGGGGTAAAAAAAAATTTTTTTTTTAGAGGACATCCAATAATTTTCAAAAAAAATTATTAGTTTGCCCAAGTTCCTCCATCAATATGTAGTAACTACCAAATAAAAAAATTTAAAAAATGTAATACATTTGAAATGGTAGCAAAAGTTGTAAAAACTAAAAAAGTTTTGTAGCCATTTTTTAACTGGGGTTCGACATTTGTTATCGCTGATTACTGTCAATTTAGAGCAGCCCATTTTCTTTTGGCATTTTTATAGATAATAAAGACGGCTACCAGAATAGCCCATAAAATTCAAAAAAATATTTTCAGGAAAGGGGGGAGGGGTTTTGTTTTTTTTTTACCCCACCAACCTCAAACTTTTTTTACCCCGTCTGACATATATATATATATATATATATATATATATATATATATATATATATATATATATATATATATATATATATATATATATATATATATATATATATATATATATATATATATATATATATATATATATATATATATATAGGGACAGTCAAACCATCTAGGTTGTCTACATTTATGGCAACGTAGATCCATCTAAGTTTTGTTTAGGTATGTAGCATTGGTATAGGTAGGTCTTGGTTTAGTACCTTGCTAGTTCAGGTTATGGTAAGTTTTGTTAAGTATACACATAGTAAACCTGTGTATGCTTAACAAATCTTATCATAATTTGAACTAATAGGAACCTAAACCGAGACCTAACCTATATGGATTGTCTATGCCGTAGACTCTAACCTACCTTAGATAGGTATGTTGCCATAATCATAGACCTAATCTAGATTGTTTGACTGACTCTAAATTGAATAGTTTAGCGTAAGCTATAGATATTTGTAAATTGAATAGTTTAGCGTAAGCTATAGATATTTGCTACATTATTAATTAATGTTATAGGCCTTACAGAGACTTCCAATAACTTTTATTAATTATTTTTGGTGCATTTCCAGTATTCTCCAAAAAATTATGAAAATTGGTAGAAAAGCCAAGTGATTTTAAAAATGTGGAGTTTGAGTCATATTTTAAAATGATATAGCCAGCAAAAAAATATTCCTATTGCTCAGCATTAATTAGAATTATAGTTATGTTAGAGACAAAGTTTATTTATTAAAATTATAAGGTGAAGGAGTTAAAAAATTATAACAAAGTTAGAAATGAAATTATTCAGTCAATAAGTAAGGCAGAGAAAGGGCAGAAATAATATCAATAAAGACCAACAAGTTTTTAAAGTAAGATAAAACCTACAGGTTCAGATATGGTATTGGTTAATATTTTCAATGCTTATTTTGCATCAGTGTTTACTGAGGAAAGATTGGATAATATTATAGACTAATAGTTTGAGTAGGCTTATAATAAGCAAGCTTACAGAATTGGAAATTCAGTTGAAAGAAATTAAACCTTTAGTAGACCACAATGACATAGATAAAGCTCCTGATGTTCTAGATAGTGGAATTCTAAAGGAAGGTAGTAGTAGTACATCAAAGGATATTTGATTCCATTGTTAGGATTGTATGAAGTTGAGAAATTTGCTGTGATTGACTATGTATGCTGTTCTAATTCATCTAAAGGGTGCATTTATTTTGTGATTTCTAGAATTATTAATGTAATTAAATTCAATTCACATATGCACGCTTACAATATTGAATCTCCCTTAAAAGGTACAAGGAGTGAGTATGATTATAAAATATTGTTTTTAAATGACTCAAAATATTGGCAATTATTAGCAGCATATCAGATTAGAGGTTTGTGGTATGTAACACTTAAAAGAAGCATAAAGTTTGACCTCAATCTAATATCCTGTATTTATGTTTTTTGAAATTAATTTGGCATACTGGAGTTTGTACTATTTTATATATATATATATATATATATATATATATATATATATATATATATATATATATATATATATATATATATATATATATATATATATATATATATATATATATATATATATATATATATATATATATATATATATATATATATATATATATATATATATATATATATATATTTTTTTAGCATTTTTTAACTACTACTATGGCATTTTTATTTAATTATAAAAATCATACCAAAAAAATAAAAAATCCAAATGAAGAGGATGTTAAACTCTTGTTTAAAATTAAAAATGCAAATATTTTTATTCAATATTTTGATAATGAATTTCAATCATATGTAGATTGTGATTGGAATGATGTTGAACATGTTGAATCAAAGCTTTTCAGAATATGTGAAGAGGAAGAGGAAGATTCAGATAGTACGATAAAAGTAGCAGAAAATAAATCGAGTATAAATCTACAAGTTTCTATGACTGATTATAACAGTATATCTTTGAATGATAATGAAAATAATGAAAAATATTTGAAAAATGAAGAAGAAAAAAACAATTCATTGCTTCATAGTGCCAATTTTGATTATGGATCAGTGGATGACGATGCTTCATATTGTAATTCAAAAAGAGTTTGTGATCCTGAAAAAAATAATGAAGTAATAAAAAATGATGTAGCATGCAGTGAAACATTAGAGCGTCAGAATGCAATGACGTCAAATGATGCATTTTATAAAACTATTCAGTCTCAGTCTTCTGAGAAAGTAGTTTTCATTGAAAATCAGTCAAATAATGTGTACACTACATATCAGTTGCCTCACATTCATGAAAATTCTCTTCTAGCCAGTCAGCAATTATTAAATAAATCATTGAAAAGTCAGTTCTTGACAAAAATATATGACAGCTTTTACCAAAAGAATATAAGGTAAGTACAAATTCGTAAAATACATTTTTCCTATTTTAAAATTACTTACTAAAAAATTTGCTTGGAATGAATTATTTTTATAATAGTTAAAATAATTATATAAATTAAAATGGACAACAGATGTTTCAGGTTGTAGTATTTTTCCATATTATAACAACTACCCACCCTCCCACCCCTAGTCTTCACAAAATATAATATAAATTGTTTAGAGAATAAAGCTTCTTCATTTAAATAACTTTACTGAACAAAATAGTCCAAAAATGTTGAGAATAAAATCATAAAATATGAATTTAATAGAAGACAAATTTTATATATATATATATATATATATATATATATATATATATATATATATATATATATATATATATATATATATATATATATATATATATATATATATATATATATATATATATATATATATATATAATTTCTGTGCAAACCATGCATTTTATTGTACAATTATTATTATTATTATTATTATTATTATTATTATTATTATTATTATTATTATTATTATTATTATTATTATTATTATTATTATTATTATTATTATTATTATTATTATTATTATTATTATTATTATTATTATTACTATTATTATTATTGTTACTATTATTATTATTATTATTATTATTATTATTATTATTATTATTATTATTATTATTATTATTATTATTATTATTATTATTATTCTGTTAGTACATTGGAATCGAAAGCAAAGAAAATGAAGTCATCTGGAAGCAATTCAAATTTTGAGAAATGGTTTGACATTCCGAATTATAAACCATTGATGAATAGTGATGATGAAGATATAACCCTAATTGATAGTCATAAATGTGAGAAGAATTGATAAAATGATGATTGAACGTTTTGGGG
>JABUQX010065178.1:0-2500 GCA_015478945.1 Trachelipus rathkii
TAGACGATCTAGTTTATTGCTCTGATATTCCTGGACTCAGAAAATTCCTACGGCCTGGGATAAAAATGTACAAAGAGAGAATTTAGTAGACCCAAAAAACGTTTTACTTCCTCCACTTCACATAAAATCAGGATTGATGAAACGGTATGTGAAGGCACTACCAAAAGATGGAAAGTGTTTCAAATATCTTTGCAACAAGTTTTCTAATTTGTCAGAAGGCAAGCTAAAGGAAGGAGTGTTTGTCGGTCTAGACATTAGAAAACTTATGAATGATGGCGTATTTGAAACAAAGATGGCAGAGACAGAAAAACAATCTTGGAGAGCATTTAAAGACGTTATGTAAAAACTTCCTTGGAAACAAGAAAGATCCAAATTACAAAAAATATTGTTGGAAATATGTTAAGAACGTTTAAAGACGGGTCTCAACATGAGCATTGAAGTTCATTTTTTACACTCATATCTGGATTATTTCCCAGACAATCCGGGAGCTGTGGGTGAAGAACAGGGTGAATGATTTCACCAAGATATAAAGGAAATGGAAAGACGATATCAGGGAAGATGGAATGTCAGCATGATAGCCGATTACTGCTGGATGCTAAAGAGGGACAAACCACATAACGAGCACAAGCGGAAAAGTACCAAAAGATCCATCGACGAAAACAGGAAAGGATACTATTAAGAGATATTAAAAGAAATGAAAAGAAATTAAAAAAAAAATTTTTATATTTGTATGCTTTTGCCTTATTATAGCTACACATTTTGTACTCTGTATTCCTATTGAAGCGTTAGAAATAAATTTTACTTATTAATTTTTCTGTAATTTTGTGTTTGTTTTTAAAACTTTATACCCCTTTCGTAAAATAACTTTACGTGATGAAAAAAACTGAGGTCATATTTAAATCAGGACAACAAATCCAATGTAATGAACACCTAAAAGTGAAGATAATTTTCCAAAAGTTAAATTTTGCAGGCTTGTTATTTTTGCCTTTTATATACTTCTTTAAAATAATTTTTAATCTTGATTCTTCTTCATTTATTGAACCAACCACTTCGCTCTTGTAATAAAATATCAAGTTATTATTATCTTGTTTATCTTTTTCTTATCAACCAATATATTCCATGTGTTTATCAGCGTTTTGTCTATTAAATATTGAGGAAAATCATTATTAATTACTAGCTAACTTTTTTTTTTTTTTTTCATCAAACAGTTCCCAATTAGATGTTATTTTGTGGGCTCTGTGTATAAGTGTTTTTATTTTAGATATTTTATACGTGATAGGTGTGTATGAATCGAAGTTTTTGTTTATCGGTGTTTTTAACGTAAATATCTCTTTCAATTCTGCCATCGTTGTAAATTTTCATCTTAATATCTAAAATATTAAATTCATTTGTGCATTCCATATATGTAAAATTTAATTTGCTATTAGTCTGAAGTTTGGATAAACGCTTGAAGACTGTTATTATCTTTAAAAATGAAACATGTTCCATCAACGTACTCAGGTAAAAGAAGGGGTTAAAGGTATTATTTTCTTTGAGAATTTTGTTCTCTATTTCGGACATACAGAAGTCAAAATGCTGAAAAACACATTAAATATAATGGCGGATCCTAAAGATAAACAAGATAATAATACCTTGACGTTCTATTATAACTGAGAAGGGATTGGCTCAATTATTGAAGAAAAATTAAAATTAAAAATTATTTTAAAGATGCATATAAAAGGAAAAATAATGAAGACATCACTGTAAGAAGCTATTATAAGCTTGCAAAATTATTTTCTTGTTTTATAGTTCGTAGTGTACCATCCGCTAGTGAGTGTACCAACGTCTTGTACCAAGTCTATTGCAATGAAAGTGGATGTAACGCCATTTACATTGGTTAAACGACGAATACACTTCGACAGCGTATGTTGCAATACAAGTACACACCAAGTAAGATACACCATATGCAGATAGATCATGCAAAATCACACAATATCGAAATAGTGAATTAATATAAGATTTTGCATAAAAAGAATGCAGTTTGTGATCTTAGACTACCAGAGTCCCTTCTTATAAGAAAACATAGACCGGATATTAACATCAAATGTAACGAAATGTCCTATCGTATTAATATTTTTAGTTGGAAAGAAAGAAAGAAAAAGATATGCTCTGAATTATGAACTTCACATTTCAAAATAGCAGCTTAATTTTCCTATATTTTAAATAGTAGCTTTAATCTTATTTGCAATAACTGTATTATTTTAATTTTAATTTTAATTTTAACTTCGTTGTTAAAATAAAGTCATATCCATGAAAATGCCCAACGTGAGTGGACGAAAGCTCGGATTGTTACAAAAGGCGACAATTTTGTTTTACTCAAGAATTGTCCTGAAAAAAGTTAACGAAAATGTTAGGAAGGCTTTTAGGAGCTTAGAAAAATCTTGTAAATATTATATTATTATTATTATTATTATTATTATTATTATTATTATTATTATTTATTATTATTATTATTAATTAT
>JABUQX010065178.1:20000-22500 GCA_015478945.1 Trachelipus rathkii
TTATATATATATATATATATATATTATATATATATATATATATATATATATATACACTTGGCCAGTGGATGGAGGTGTTGACACACAAAATCTAGCAAAGGATACGTCATCATCTCGTACACGTCCTTTATCATATACGGTCTATATATATATATATAATATATATATATATTATATTATATATATATATATATAATATATATATTATATTATATATCTAATATATATATATTATATAGGTATATTATATATATATATATATATATATATATATATTATATATATATATATATATATATATATATATATATATACTATATATATATATATATATATATATATATATATATATATATATATATATATATATATATTTATATATAAAATATTATATATATATGTTTTTATTAATATATATAATCTACTATATATATATAAATATATACTATATATATATATATAAATATACACGTATATGTAACCAAAAATTAATGTAGTAATTTGTATAACCCTTACATAAAATTATTTAATTGTAAGTACACTTTTTGCCCCTCCTTCAATAGGACTGTGCCCGTGATTAGTGGCATAAAAAAATAAATAACTAAACTCTTGATATAGATTTTGTAATGTAACTCAACTCTTTAATTAAAAGTGATAACGTTTAAGGACCTGAAGGAGGATTGATTGGAGGTCAAGTATGATGTCAAATCAGAGAGAGAGAGAGAGAGAGAGAGAGAGAGAGAGAGAGAGAGAGAGAGAGAGAGAGAGAGAGAGAGAGAGAGAGAGAGAGAGAGAGAGAGAGAGAGAGAGAGAGAGATTTAAATACCCACTCTGAAAAGCAATAAACGAAGCTCCCTTAAAAGAACGTTGCTATTAAAGAGAAATAAAATTTCATGACAATTTCCTCTAATTACAGCATTGATGGAAAATTTTGTATAAGAGGTTCCTTTAAAGAGCGCTTAAAACTGGGCGCTTCTCACGGCGGGTAAAAATAGATCAATGTACAGCACATTGTTCCATCGGGCGCTTTAAACGCCATCATTAACCTATTCAGCTAGCGCTGGGCTGGTGTCAGAAGCGATCTATTTCAAACGCTCGTAAAAAGCCTAGCTTATGAAACTGAACAAATCTGGACGCAAATGAAGAAAGAGCATCCTTGTAATGGAAGATAATTACATGGGTGTGATAAAGTAGAAAGTAAGATCGTCAATAGCGAGTGGTGGAATGATGAGGTGGTGCAAGCGGTAAAAAAAAAAAAAAGACCTCCTTGAATGTTCTAAAAATTTTATGATTAGGTTTCGAAAAAAAGATAAAAAAAAAAAAAAAAAAAAAAAAAAAAAAAAAAAGATTAAAAGTTGCACCATCACATGGAATCAAAAGGAGGTAAATGAAAAGTTTGGAAGGAGGACGAATGCTGGACTTACAAGGGAATAGGAAGCTCTTCTGAAGGAAGTGCGAAAGGTTAAGAAAGGGAGTAAAGTTAATCTTCGTAGAAAATTACTATGGATGGTGCATTCGTGACTGGTGAGACGGACTTAAGGGGAGTGTGGAGGGAACATCTCTAAAATCTGCATAGCATTGGCAGTGATGAAGAGGTGATAGTGAATGTCTGAGTTTGATGGTGTAAGAAGAAGCAAGTATTTTGGGGATGAAGTAATTAGTAGGAAGGGGGTAATAGGTAGAGTGAGAAAGTTGAGGAATGGTAAATAAGCAGTTAAAAATGGAATTTCTGGTGAAATGATCAAAAATGGAGGTGAGATTGTGATTGGCTGGATATGGAAGTTGTGTAATGAAGCGTTTGTGGAGGGTGTAGCTTCTGGAAGACCGGAGGAGAGTAGTGATAGTACCCTTGTATAATGGTAAATGTGATTAGGATAACCGCAGAAACAACATGTAAATTATTTTACTGAGTGTTGTAGGGATAATATGTGCTCGTATTTTGGTTGAAAGAGTTCGTCGAGCGATTGTGAGGTTGATTGCTGCAGAGTGATAGAGGATGTGATGTGTAGAACAAATTTTACATTGAGTCAAATGAAAGAAAAGAAGAGGAAACATATTAAGATTTTATGGATCTGCGACAGGTGTATGACAGGATTAGTAGGGAAGCTCTGTGGAAGGTGTTAATGATATATGGTGTTGGTGGTAGGAGAATGGTAAAGAATGGAGGGTGCCTTGCTTATTGTACGCAGATGATTTAGTTTTGTGTAGTGAATTTGAAGAAACTTGAGAGGATTGGTAGAGAAGTTTCTTAGGGAAAGAATATATATATTATTATATATATATATATATATATATATATATATATATATATATATATAATATATATATATATATATATATATATATATATATATAATATATATATTAAACAAACGTCGACACAAGGCACAAGAAAGTAATTTACAAAATTAAAGTTTTAAAAAGTCTTCAAATATCTTTTTTCAAAGTCGTTAATTAAAAAGGAGCTTAATTAAAGTTTTTCTTCGCTTTGCTAAGCACG
>JABUQX010065179.1:0-41235 GCA_015478945.1 Trachelipus rathkii
ATACGCATATATCATCCTCCTCCCGAAAGCGTCATAACTGAACCTTCGCTGGGAACCTCACGGAGCAAAGGTCTGGGTTCAGCCTAACCGAAATATGTGGCTCGTAGGCCTGTCGCGGATGCGGGAAGGCTTCCCATATAGCAAGCTACACGTACTGAGTCTCATTAATCAGTCTGAAGTGAGACGAAGCTAGAGTGATAGAGAATGCCACGTTCTACTGCGCTCACCGCACGTCCTCGAACCTGGGCCTCTCGCTTGCCGATCGAGTGGTCTCACTCTAGAACTTTCTTTACCATGTATATATTTAAATTTATAGATATATATATTATATGATAATATAATATATAAATATTATATAGATATATATCATAATGATATACGACTAAATATTTATAAATACTAATATTTATATATAGTTATATAATGACGAACTTAAATTTAGTCCATTGTCCTTTTTAGTTGAATTCCGGAAGTTTTTTTCGGGACTGTATTACATTCATAAAATTTATCATAGCCAATTCTAACTTACTGAAGCTTTGTTTACTGAAGATGTACTGCGGTGTTCTACTCCTGGCTGTTGGCAGGAAATAAATAGTCTTTAAGTGGCTCAGTATTACGATTAATTTCGAAGATTCGGCATTGTTAGCTTAGCAACAGGTGGTTTGTAATCTGTTTCTGTGTTCGAATCTATCATCTCTACATAAAAGTTTAGTGCTTTGGCAGCTCAAGAAACTCTGTCGGGTACGCTTTTACTGGTTAATAATACAGCTGCGAATAGTAAGTTATCTCTTCTAGTGTTTACTACGTATAAGGCAACAATATATTGCTCAGTGATGAGAAGGAACGAGCTAGTTTTTTAGGACACCTCCATAATCCACGCTGAATGCCTAGGTCTTAAGTAGGCAATCAGTAAGCAAACATTTTCGCGTCCATCATTCTCCTTTGAGAGACTGTACCAAAAAACCTATGCGCTAAACTTCATATATTATATTTACTAGAGTTTTTGAAGCAGCTTTAACTTGGAAGTGGTAGAAACGTAATAACGCGTAATATCCCTGCTTTGCTTTTGCTAGCTATCTGGCATAACAATGAAGGGTCTGGAGATTTCTGGCTTAATGATCGGCGATATTTACCCTGATGCTAAACGTCTAATTCACATTTTCATAGAAAAAATGTCTGAGTTCAATCTAATTGTTTAAACGGATATCCGGATCTCCTAAGAGCGGAGCTGTTTACACATTTAAATAACAATGTGCAAAGAACATTGCAACATAAAGAGGTTTTATTTTCCAAGGATACACCTTAAATGCTGGGCCTGAGTGTGTGTCATCAATTGACCTGATAACGTATCCGAATGGAAATTATTTGTCATGTAAAAAGACAAATTAACACCTGTACTGGTCTTCATATATGATATTAATCAATTCTCAAAATTAAGCCAATTCTTCTCTGTGTACTGGCCATCGCAAGATGCTTAAGGGAGTTTTTGTCTATAGGTCAATTATTGAAGGTTAATTTCACTCAGTAGACATTTGGCGTACCAGTAACTGGTGTACATGAGTTCAGTGGTAAATATCAATCTGGGTTCATATCTGGTAAATATAAAGTGTTCTATCAAGCTTCCGCTTTTTATTGTTAGTCAATGATCTTTCTGCCGCCTAATCCAATGCAAAGCAGAGTTAGAGGTTTTATCCTAATTGACCTCGTGATGACATTCGAGTTGCCAAAACGTTTTCTCTCCGCTTTAACCTGTTTCCTATCCGAACATGATTGCTTTCTTCATTACTGCTCTAATTATTCTTTGAATGTGAATTCAAAATAGTCAGCAGTTTCCATGTAAGCTTACATGATCGACGTGTCAGGCTGTTTATTGCTAACAGTTTATTGTACTAAATCTGATTCTGAGTAAATGTTACTCTAAGTTCAAATTCATGGGAGCAATCCAGCATCCCATCCAAACATTTCCGCTTCTCTTCTTTTCCATAGCTATCTTCCTCTATTAATACAAATTAGTCTCACTATAGTGTTGTGACGTATTTGACATTTCTTCCGCCCTTATGTATCTACTGACTACAAAACAACACCCTACCCTTCCAAGACTTCAGACTGGTGTCAAATAACAGATCTATATCTAGCATACGCCATTTTATTTCTGCTTTATTTGATAGTGAAAATGACTGAATTCCTGTTGTTAAAAAATGATTTCACCTTCCAATTGGTGGGGAGGAATGGGAAAATTTTTAAATTGGGGGGAATTTTTATCTGTTCATTGACTATAGATGACAAAATATTCCATCGCTAGAAGTGCGCATCTAGTCTTTCTGATGTCCAAACTATATAGTATATTCTGATTGATATTTGTTGAATAATTAAAGTAAGTTATGGGCCAGGAAGTTAAAGACGAGGGCCCCAAAAGGTTAGAAATAAAAAGGATATTCCGCCTCAGACATATTTAGTATTACAACCATATGCGCTTGCAAGATAATAACCCTATATAACCAATTTTATCCAAATAGATAGTGTAGTGGGAGTGAGAATTGGGTGATAATCTTCTTAATGCCCCAAAAAAGTAAAAAGGTAGGGTCTGTGCACGAGGGGCTAAGGGGGGGCGCACAACACCAGAAGAATCGTTAACAATAATATCACTTTAAAAAGATGGCACTGTTTTTCCAAAATAAATTTGCCTCCCCTAATATACGTATTATATATATATATATATCATATATATTATATATAATATCTATATAAGATATATATACTAATTATATATATTATATATATATGATAGTATATATGATAGATAGCATATAATTATATATAATATATACTATATATTATATACTAAATTATACTATATATATAAATATACTATAGTAATGTATATATAGTCAATAATATTATTGAATAATAGATGAGCAGTCTCCCGTCTCTCGTATTTGGACAGCGCTGTCAACAACTGTCATTTACACATGATCTTTATTGGTAGAAGATGATCTTTCTTTAATCTATTATTTCTTGAAACATTTTTCAAATACTTAACTACTTGATAATATTTGTTTTCCCTTTTTCATTATGTTATTAATTTTCTTCACTCACAATGAATTTAGAAAATAAAAGTATGGATATTACATAACTGGTAAAATAGAATAATTTGAGAGAAATGACTGTTAATAATATTAATATTTATACAATATAATTTGAAAGGGAAATTCCGACTCGCAAATTTTTACCCTTAGATAAAATTTCGTTCTAACTACATAAAAACATCAGTTGCGCAAAGGCGATTACATATTGTCAAAAGTTTAAAGTTGGGTAAATATCTGAACTTGTAGTGAATTTGTGAATGCTCGTTATGGTTATGGTGTTTACCGGCATACCGTGTTTGCCAAGTTCTTAATTCGAGTGTGTGTGGTAAAAAAAATAAAAAAAAAAAAAATAATGGAAACAAATAATTGTTTAGATCAGCGTTTCTCACCGGGTCGCGACCATAGGGGTCCCGCGAGCGTAATATTACGGAGCGTTCGCGGGTGGGCTCACAAAAAATACAGAATATTATAAACAAAGTGTTACAACAGTTGTTATTTTAAAAAGTTATGATTAATAAAATAAAAATTATATAGCTAATGCATCGAAAATCTCTTATTAAGGAATTATATATAAAATATAATTCATTATATATCATATATATATAATAATGAATATTATATAATAATAATATAATATACTATAGTATATATAGTATATATATATAGTATACTAATACTTATATATAATTATTTATAGTATCTATATATATATTATATATATAGTTATGATATATATATTATAAGTAATATTATTGATATAGAAAGTATATATGGGGTAACTATTGGGTCGCGAGGTTACTGAACTGACTGCGCTTTTGGCTTTATCGGGGGGCGAGATTAAAAGGTTGAGAAAACGCTGGGTTTACATAATTTATATTTTACAGTGAATATGCAAACAATCTCTTAATAGATATAGACACACTGTATACTGTAACATATCTATTATAGACGAGAAGCCATTTTTATTTACTAACTCATGGAAAACGTTAGAATATAATTCATAAAATGAATAATATATATATATAATTATATATATAATATATATATATATATATATATATATATATTATATTATATAGACTATAGATATAATATATATACTATATAAGTATATATATATACTTATGTATATATATATAAAATATCGAATACTATGATACTTATATATATGCCATATATTATCAAAATAGTATTATATTAATATAATTAATACTATAAATATATGAACTAGATAACTAATAATTATATAAATATGGATATATAATTCACACGTATTATATATATTGATATATATAGAGACTATATAGCTAATTGTTTCGAAGGTTCATGTTGACTGAGGGTATAGTGTAAGCGTGTATAAAATTGAAAAACACAGTTCAGCATTCTTGATGTTTTTTTAAGAAGGAATTACACTAGAGGAAAAAATTAAAATAATACCGTGCAGCGCGACACTGGCAAAGTAATAAAAATGGGATTGCATGACAAGCCTTTCTGTTGTCCGCCCAGTATACTAAATTGAAATTTACTGCTACGGAACCTGTGGTTAATCCTCTTGGCGCTTCATCTTCATCAGAAGGCACCAGTGTTCACAATACATTAAGACCTTCATTACCTGGCAGAACTCGCGCATTCAGCTCTAATCACAGATTTAGGTAATCTCAAAACAGACTATCTCAATATACTCTCAAACTGTCCGTTTTCCCTCTCAATCTTTTCCAATCTCAAAAGCTACGTATTTTCAGAAAAAAATATTTAGAAAACTTCAGTTGGCTTGAGTATAGGTGTGGGAGAAAGATTGCCGTATTTTGTTTTGTAGTGTTCGTTGGTTTCCCCTGGAGAACAAAGGAACAAATTTTACAAATACTGGATTAGAGGACTGGAAATTGATTAAGAAAAAATGTGAAAAACATCAGTCATTCGCACTGCTCATTTAACGAGTTGTATCTCAACTGTCTGGGTTTCAATCTACAGAAACGACAGGGAGAGTCATGCACAACAATCTGGTTACAGTTTGCTAACGAGGAATAAACAAGACATCGAGAAGTAATTTCAGAATGATAGCAGAACATTGTGTTATGCCAGGGCAGCGGAAATCCCTCTTAGGGGGACAAATCGGAAGGATTCTCTGCGGAAACAAGGAAACTTCGTGGAAATCTCGCAGAGGGTGTTTGCCCAATTATAATATGACGTTTAGTTCCTTGTATAATCTTGTACTTTACGACTTAAAGTAATTCAATTTTGGAATGACAATAGATCGATATATCAACCCGTTGAATCTTGTGTGCGAAGTTTCTTTTTTGATGAAATAAAGTAGTTCGTGGAATGTTTTCAGATCAATTGGTGACGAATCGCGAGTGTATAAAGGAGGAGCAGCTACTATATGTTTTCCCCGTCATTGGATTGAGATATTGTAGAAAGATTTATGCCTTCAGAAATTGTCGAGAAAGGATTAATACAATGAGAAAGCGGTCTATTAATTACTCATACTTCTATAGAGCAACTAAATTTAAATGTCCGGCTAGTTGGTCATTCGTACGATGGAGCTAGTGTGATGTCCGGAAAGAAGGGTAGTGGCGTTCGAAGAGAATTAAAGATTACATACATCATAGCCGTGTATGTTTTTACTGCAGGGGTTGTGGAGTCAGTTCAAATTTTCCAACTCGAAGATTCCCACCTCTTCAAATTACTTGGACATCAACTCGGCTCATGTTAAAATTAAACCCGACTACTGACTCACCTTTTGAAAATTACCGGACTCCTATACTCACATCTTGGAAAATCTATGATAAGTATAGTACTAATAGTATATATAATATATAAGTATATAGCTATATATAATTATAATATTATATTAATTATATATAATATATATATATAGCAATATATTAGTATTTTATATATATATTATATGTACATTATATATATACTGAATATATTATAGGGCCACAAACCCATTTTTTTCGGGTTTTAGATTAAAATATATAATACTCATATTATATAATTATATAGTAATATCATATATATATATTTATATATAAATATACATATCCTATAATAGTTGTAGTACTTACATATTATCAATATTATATATATAGTATAATATATATTATTATATAATGAATATATATTTATGTATGCTGTAATTGAAAATATACCAAAAAAAGAGTATCATTGTTATGAGTGAAAATTCTTTAAATTCTTGATCGCCTCAGCAAGAGTGAATGATAACTTCCTTCTTTTATATTGTGTAGCCATGGATGAATACTCATTAACGCCAGTTCTGTTATGGGGGGGACTTTCTTCTGTACGAATTGAAAAGGTATGGTTTTCGAGCCTTTTCAGAGTAGAGAAATATTTTTTGAAGTTATGTTTTGCAGTTGGTAAATGCAGAAAAATCCTTACAATTAAATGCTGACCGTGGCACGGGATCAAGATTTATGTTGACAAAATTCTCAAATGAAATAGACTAATCGATTGGAATGAGTAACTTTACGCCCAAGAATTAGAAGTATGACGATCGTATGATTACCAACTCTCGTGCTAACTTGTTTAAAACATCGATCAAAAACCTAAATTGTAATTGCCCTAAAACAAGTTCTATTTTAAAATTGAATTCTCACAAACATATTATCATTTCTTAAATTTTCAGAAATCAGAAGTTCTGTTGCAAAACATCCAAAGATGTGAGCACTGTTTCATTGGTGTTATGCTTGAAAATCCTTTATAACAAGCATTCACATTTTCAATATGATTATAGGCTGTCTGCTCGTCACTATTTTATGGAGAGATGCCATGTAATACATATGGAGAGTGTTTGAAGAATAAGTTAGGAGTTAATAATAAACTTACAATACTTACAGACTTGAAAAGATATAAGATTTTTTTTTTTGAAAAAGGTTTAATCGATTGATCCATTCAAGATCCTCTAAGAGCTACCCAATTAACGGCTCAACAATGCTTTAAAATTCCATTAATCGTAACAAATCTATTCGAAATTTTCACCACTTTGTTTCGCCTATTCGAGAGTTTTGTCCTTTTGTGGCTATGGGAAAATATTTCTATTTTTTTTCTATTAAATAGTAGTCGGCCTTGGCAATCTGAATAGCATTTAATGGAAGGAGTTGCAATTATTTCTTTTTCTTCTTAATTTCTCTCACTGTAAGGTAGTTGTTGAAGTTCTTTTGAAGTTTCCACGTAATTAACCTGCCTTTGACAGTATAACGAATGTAGACAGACAGAACTAACTTTATGCAGCTTGTCTGTTGGCGTGTCAATTCTTCGCTACAGAAGCCTATGAATGTGACGCAGTAATTCAAGGCTAATGAACTAAGCAACAATATAAACAATTTTAACGCCTTTTTATAGTGTATCTCTTTATAGTAATGTGTTTTAAAAACGCTATTTGTTTTTGGTTATTTTTTAAAAAACATATTTATTTATATACAAGAGATCGTTGCAAACGAGACGTGCGCAGAAATATTATGGTTACCAAAATTAATATTTTTAACCTTGTCTTATTCGGTTGCAAATTGAACCTCACATGGATAGTGAATTTGTGACACATGAATAGAGAGAGAGAGAGAGAGAGAGAGAGAAGAGAAGAGACGAGCAGAGAGAGAGACGAGAGAGAGAGAGAGAGAAGAGAGAAATATTTCTAAGGTTGAATGGGTAAAAACTATGTACATAGACTAATATTTAATAAAGAAAAAATCCTTATTAATAAAATAATTTTATACTAATTTATTAAAGTAACAAATCAAATATAACACATTTTTATATTTATTAAAGTTTGTTTTAAATATAAATTGCCAAAAGAAGCAAGTTTCTTCTGATTTTTTTGTTGTTTTCCTATGATTCGTCTTTTCTATAACATTTCGAGGCAAACTTATTTATTTGGGCTTGATTTTAAAAAAACATCAAAATAAATATTCCTGTTAATATTTTTTATTTTAAGATTTTATATAACATTTTGGAATATTATTATTACAATATTCCATAGTTTTTATCAACCATTATATTATATTTATAAGATTATTTCTTTATGCGGTCTATTATATATAATATATATATATAAATATATAGTATATATATTAGTACCGATAGGCATATTTTTTAAAGAGTACTGTGACATACGAGATACCCTCTAATTTCTCCTACGCTAACCTAAGCAACTTTAATCAAAAATTAATTTTCATTTATTAAATACCAGTTCTGTGATCAGGAAACTTGGCGGTTCTGGCTTTTGTACGCTATCCTGTGAGGTGGTCTGACTATATCCTCCACTAGTCAAGTACAGTTTCTACAAATTGCCTATATATATATATAATATATATAATATAATATAGTATATATATATATATATATATATATATATATATATATATAATACTATATATATACTAGTATATATATATATATATATGATTATAAGTACCATGATTGTTCTTTTAAACGAGATCGATCAAGCCTCCTAAGACTTTTTAGTTCACATCAACAATAATTTCGTAAGGAAGGAATGAAACTTTTCGTCGAATATATTAGGCCGAAAATAGTCGATATTTTGTGTTTCAAAATTTGGCACTCCAAATACACTTGTGCCTATAATATATATTATATATTATATATATATATATAATATATATATTATATATATATAATATATATTATATATATAATAATATATATATATATCATATAATATTATATATATATCCTTTATAAAATATAGGTTTAAAAGTAAGAGGACAATTTTAAAAAAAATTTTAAACCTAATTTTTATAAAAGATTTATGGGTGACACGTTTATGCCGTTTTCCAATAAAGAAAAAGTCCAAACTTTTTAAACTATTTCAATAATAATCAACTGACCAATATTAACCTTACTAAGGAAGAATGAAGAAGCAAATAAATCTTTACCATTTTTGAATCTATTAATTTCAAAACATAATAGTAATAACCAATCCATTTTAATCTACCGAAAAAAACTTTTACTAATTTAGGTCTCAACTTTTTTAGTCACATTCCATTCAAATACAAATGCAATAGTGTTAAAACCCTGCTTATGGTGCCTATCATTTATCTTCCAATTATATTAATATGCACAACGAATATGAAATTTTAACTAAATATTTTAACTCCAACTTTTATCCCACCTCCTTAATTTTACGCCTAATAAACTCCTTTTTAAATAACGTTCGAGATCCGAAAATAATATAACTATTGTTCAGAAAAAAACTTTTATACATAAAGTTTCCTTTTTATGACCATATTTACACAAAATTAAACAAAGATTTGTCCTATATTTTATCACGTTACTTTCCACAACTTAATATTAAACTAGTCTTTTTTTCAGAATTTAAAGTTGCACCCTACCTTAATCATATGGACAGAATCCCTTGTGCTTCCGTTCTGTTAGTGATATGAATATGTTTTGTGGCCCACTGGCACAGAGTCTATGTTGCAGCACAACGGGCAATTTCTTATCAGAAAATTAGAATAAGCAGTCTAGGTTTCTCAGAACGTCAAATCCATTGTGGCGTCAGCCATCTTCAGCAATCAGAGCCACTGTGACTGCTGCATGGAGATAAAGTTAACCACCTTGTTGAATTATTAACCAAAACCAACATCATTTAGGACTTTACGAATATTCAAGTCACTGTATACATTAAATAAAGATTATTGAACTTTTTTAAAACAATGCTGCTATTCTTAATTATGGGAAGATAATTTTTGTAACGTTTTTATTTATTTATTTTTTTTTTTAATTATTGATTTTATAAGTTTCTTTTTGTACCAGTTTCAATGTTTTTGTATTTAACTATCTATAGAATCTTGCACTAGTTTTTAACACAATACACTATTAATTGTTAGGTTGATGGTATTATTATTATTATTTTACTTATTATTCTTATTATATTATTATTATTATTAATATTATTCATTATTATATTATTATTATATTCATTATATATTATTATATATTCTTATTATGTATAATATTGATTTATTATTCTTATTCATATATTATTATTATTATTATATTATTATTATATTATTATTATTATTATTATTATTTTTTTATATTTATATTATTATTATTATTATTATTATTATTATTATTATTATTATTATTATTATTGTTATTATTATTATTATTATTGTTTTTATTATTATTACCAATTTTTTATTTTTATTTTATTATTATTGATTATTATTAATTATTATTTATTTCTTATATTTGTGATTTATTATTATTACTTATTTTAATTATTAATTAGTTATTATTATTTTTCGCTATGATTATTATTATTATTATTATTATTATTTATTATTTATTATATTTATTATTATTATTATTATATTATTATTATTATTATAATTAATTATTATTATTATTATTATTATTGTTGTTGTTGCTGTGTTTTTATTATTATCGATGTCATTATTTATACTGCTTTATATAGTTTAACAAACATTTTTCACGCTACTTAAAGATAATATGGAAACTTACACCAACCTAACTATGTTAACGTGGCATTAGACTTCTCTTTAACCGTGATTTGACTCTTTCATATAATGTTACATTAAGAGATAAGTAGGACAAATGTTTAGATGAGTTATTGATCACCTAATGTACTGTGTTATTCTTAATTTTTATTTATTTTTTAATCTTCTATTATCCTGAAGGATGAGAAACGTATTCTTCAAACCTCGGATTTTAACTAAAGAAAATAAAAACAAGCCATATCTAGCATTTTCTTATTTATAAATAAAGATTAAGATTCATCATACAGTGATTATTAACGATAATTAATATATATTATATATTATATATAAAGTATAAATTATATAATATATATATATATATATTATAATATAATATATTATTAATATATATCATATAATATTATTATATAGTAATAATTTATAATATATATATATATATTAATACATAATATATATTTATATATATATATATATATTTATTTATATATATATATATATATTATATATATATATATAATATATATATATAATAAATTAATATATATATTATATATATATATATATATATATAGTATATATATATATATATGTTATTATATTAGATATATATATATATATATTATAATATATATATATATATATTATAATTATTAATATATATACTATATTATTTTTTTTTATTTTTTATTGTACAGACACTTTTGTCCGCTTGAGCGGGTAGTGGTGCGTACAGCCTCCTCAATTCAACCCGCCTCATCTCGCCCTCTCCCACCTCCTCCACCCCCCTCTATCTCTCGCCAACACCCTAACCACTCTTCTCCATCCCTCCCTCCCTTCTCTCCCTCTCTCTTTCTTCCATCCATCACTCTTCTTGGTCTCCCCCTCCTCTCCTTCCTATCCCTCCGCCTCCCACACTCTTCTAACCACTCTCTGCTCCCATTGCTCACTAAATGCCCATGACCATCTTAACTTGCCTTCCACGCTCTCCACCAGACCTGCCTCCGAATCACACCTCTCCCTCAAACCCTTTCTAATCCTCTCGCCTTCTGCTAAACCCACAAACCGCTCTTCAACCCCTTCATCTCAAATACTTCACTTTTTCTGGAATAGCCTTCAATCCCCCAAAACGTTTTCCCACACCCATGACAACACCGCTGGTACAGCAGATAATTTTTTCAAACATACTTATCTAACTTTCCGTGATCGATCCGCCCTTTCATATTTCTCAGACCACTCACAAGCCTCATTCCTTTAACTATCTATGTTCTAATCTCACTCCTTCATCCCTCCCCTTACCCAACCCATGCCCTAAATATCTAAAAATCTTTACTTCTTTCAATACTACCCCCCCTACCATCTAACCTCCCCCTCCTCATTTCCTCCTCCTCAACACTAACACTTTAACTCTACTGATTATTTTAAGCCCCTTTTGTCCACACACCCATCATAACTATCCAGAGATTGAGAGTGTTGTTATCAGGTGGCCAGAGTGAAGTGATATCGGCTGGATAGGGATGATAGAGAGGATTGATCTCTACACATGTTGATTCATGATGTGATGTGTGGAATGTGGAGTCACAATGATTATAGACAATGAAGGTAGAAGAATTAAAGACAAGATTATGGAGATTGATTCAGAAGAGAAGCTAGCGGAAGGGGGCATGAATTTCCTGGATTTTACCTAGGTTAGAAGGGATGGAGTGCAAGGTCGGAAAATGGGGGAGTAAGGGCTTAGGTGTAAGAATAAAAGGATTAGGAATTTAGTGTTTTTTCAGAAAATATTAGGTGTTTGGATTTTAGGCAGATTTCTGGAAAAGATTTTTGGGGGAGCTTGAGTTTCACATTTAGTCGTAAAGGTGTTGGTCTTTTCAGCAAAGTAAGCAAAAAACTAGGTAAAGTTGGGGGGATGGCTAAATTGAACAAATAATAGTCAATGGTAAACGGTAAAGTGGTGATCATAATAACCTATGTACGGCTCAAATAGGATGAGCAATAAATAACCAGCATTTCGAATATAACATGCTTTTTTTACACAAATGCATGCATAGCCTTAGGAAATAAACAGATGAGCTGATTAGTTATACAATAAATGAGAATCTTGAGAATTATTTGCATAACCTGAGGGCATGGGTAATTTAAATTTATTCAGGTGTTCTTCAAGGCTATGATATAACGGATATTTCACAATGTGTAGATCATAGATGGAAAGAAGGGTGGGGGTGTGCTGCGCTTATATTACAAGAGCAATATTCAATCTGTATTAATGAATGACTTTAAAACTAATCATGATAGTTGATCGGTATTGGGTAGATATCCTATATGTCTAATAAATCATATAAGTAGGGGCATTGTATAAAACGCTTAACATTCATGGCCAGAGTCAAGAATTAGAGCTCATGAAATTGTAACAAACATTGAGAAGCAATCGCCACAGTAAAAGAAAGGCTAAGTAGTCATTCATGGGTGATTTTAATGTTTCTGGCATTCAAACTGGGTATTCCTTGTCATACGGCCATAGTAGTTAAACGTATTTATAAATGTATACTAATAACTCTTTTGTGCCATGGTCCACTGAACCCCTAAGACAGCACGATGCACTATTCAGACTTAATATTACTAACGATGAAAGTATGGTGGTAAAGTTAGGAGTTGAGGAGAATTTAGGGATTAGTGCCACACTAAGATAATAGATTTAATATGAAGTGATAACACTCTGGCCCAAATTGCAAGTTAATAAGGAAGGATCTTAGATTTCCGAATGGTGTTTAAAACCAATTACGGAGACCATGCTAGTATTAATTGACTGGGATATGGATCTTAAAGACCCAAACTGTTTTCATCACATGGGAACATTTTAAGCAATTTTAATATTAACTTTCAGTCAGTATATTTTAAAGATAAAACCATTAGGGTGGCGAAGAGAAAAACCTGTTGGTGGAATAGAGAGATAAGGAGAGAAAATCTAATGAAAGCGGTAGATGATTACAAATTCAATCGGGTAGTAAGGTGAAGCGATGATTTAGCAAAAATTATAGGAAAATAGAAAACGAACTTGAACCAGTTAATAAGGGAAGGCAAAGGAAGGCAGAATTTTTAGCCAGGAATAGTAATAGAGAACCCGATAGAAGTTTTTAGCTTTTATAAATTTCAAAGTAAGAATAGGACAACAATTGTTCCAATTAAAATTGATGAAAAATTTAGCTGAAGTTCAGGATAGGAGTTTGGTCTAACATTTTCAATGCTAGTATTTTGCTTCATGTGTTTACTGAGGAAAGATTAGATATTATAGTTTGGAGACTAAATAGTTCTTGTATGCATGTAAACAAATAGACTTTACAGAATTTGAATTGACGTAAAAAGATATTAAAACGTCTTATTAAGACCATATTGATCCAGGTAAAGCTGCAGGCCTGATGGGATATATATGGTAGATTCTGAAAGAGGGTAGTATCAGCAATTGCAAAGGCACTGAATTGATTTTTTTACGACTAATAACATTGGCTGAGGTACCCCCAGAATGACTGGAATACAGCATTATGTTGTGCCTATTTGTTATAAATATAATGGTATAAGGAAGATTTGGGAATTATGGGCAGTTAGCTTAACCTCTTTGAGGTATCCACGTTCTGCATTTGTTTAATAAATGGTGATGTGGAGATACCTATACCTGTTATTTTGGTATTGTATGACTCCCAGCCCGGTTTCAGAAAGGGTAGGTCATCTCGACAAACCTTTTAGAAATTTATGGAATACATTATGACCTGCACACTGACCGGGGAGATCCAGTTGATATTGTATATCTTGATTCTATCAAAGCTTCTTGAATGAAGGTTCCCACATAATGGCTGATTACACATGATACAACGTCCATTAGATGTGAAAGATAGTGTGATGTTGCTTGAAAAATCAGTTGCGAAATTAAGGAAAACATCCAAACACGAAATGATAGATCATTGTTAGAAATGGTTTAAAGACTCTTAAACCACAGGGTTTCAGTGCTGGGGCCACTTGTTCCTCATATAGT
The DNA here is from genome assembly GCA_015478945.1 of Trachelipus rathkii. Classification (NCBI taxonomy): domain Eukaryota; kingdom Metazoa; phylum Arthropoda; class Malacostraca; order Isopoda; family Trachelipodidae; genus Trachelipus; species Trachelipus rathkii. Next base: position 14,616 of record JABUQX010065179.1, read on the forward strand.
ATATAAATGATTTAGACGCAGGGACTTAAATGCAAGGTTTCTAAGTTGCAGATGATACCAAAGTCTCCACCTCAGTTAGGAATAGTGAAGAATGCATAAAGATTCAAATGATCTTTGATAAACTTCTTGGGTGGGCAGATAAGTGGCCAAATAATTTTAAATAACGTAAAAAATGTAAGCGTTCTCACCCTAAGGTTTACTCGAACCAAAAACTCAGAATAGAAAGTTTTTAAGTTAACTACCAATTGAATTGGGGTGTGGCCTGAGTCGGTGGAGCAAGAAAAAGATTTAGGTGGATTATAAGCAGTATTTGAAAGTAGCTAATCACGTGTTTGAAGCTAGAAAATAAGCTAAAATAAGATGCTGGGGCTTAATAAATACGCAATGTTGTTTATAAGAGCCAAGGAAGTAATAAGTAAACCTGTATAATAGCTATGTTTGGCCAGTAATAGAGTATTGTTTGTCACAACTTGGGCGCCTACTTATTTAAAGAAAGACTTGAGATATGCTAGAGATGACGTGCAACGTAGAGCAACAAGGATGATTTCTGGGCTTTAGGGTAAGAGCTATGAGGAGCAGGCGAAGGAGTTAGGACTGTTTTCTGAAAAGCGCGATTTCTCCAGAGGGGACAGATCACATAGTCTTAACAAATATTGTACATTATTGATAATACATGCGATTAATGAAATTTTTTCTAGTAGAACATGGACAGGTGAACCAGGGCATATATACAGAAATTAAGAAGAAGAATAGCTGCCATCTTGATATAGAGAAAAGCATGCCATTCATAATAGGGTTGTATATTTTGGAATGGTCTGCCCGGGGGATCGGTTGTTGAGTGTGACTAGATTGCAACATTTAAGGAAAGATTAGATTCGGTTATGGATGGGTTGGGAATCATATAATTATATTGACGAAGCCAAATTTGGCGGGTTTTTAGTTGTGGAAATCTATATACGTTAGGAAGGCGCATGGTGACCATAATTTAGTTATTAATGCATGTGGGATGGTTTGGGTATCATAATTTTTATATCTTAGTTTTGACCTAAGCCAATTGGTGGACTTTGTAGTTTACAAACAAATTGACAGCCCTAGGGGTGCTTTGTGATATAATATGAGTCAGTGTTTGGGGGTGGTGGGGTTGGCTGGGACACGTCTCGTATAGGCCCCATGGTGCTTTGATGTATCTGTCTCTAATTCTTTGATGTCTTTATGTCTTTTAAAGTCCCTATTCAGACGACGCTTGAAATGTCCGCGTTCTTCGCCACTAGGGCAGCATCATCCGCAAACAGTATCATGTTAACTTCCCTTCTATCATTCCATTCATCAATGTCCCAAACCCCTCCCTCCCTCACCATTCTCTGCAAACACTCTCCATAAACAAATTGAAATAGCACGGCGACATTACAAACACCCTCCTAATCATCCCTGCCCATACACAACACCCACAACGGTCCCAAAACTCTCATCTACCCCCCCTAACACTCTCACACACATTCTACGTACTATTCCTATAAAAGCCAAATACTTTTCCCATAAATTTACCCCCCCCACCCACATTTTCCTCAACCCTCCATCCTCCACAGTTACCCCACTATTCACTATCATATGGCTTTCTCTAAATCTAAAAAACATCCAACAGACTTTCCTTCCTCTCTAATACTTTTCAATTACATTAATCACCGCTGACCAACAACTTGGTGCCACACACCTCCTCTTCCCTCCCTAAATCCTCCTTGTTCTTACCCTATTCCCCCCTCGTAAATAAACCTCTTTACTGTCTCCAATTCAAGTATTCTTCGTACACTTTTCCTACCCACTTAAAAAGACAAGAACATATACCTCTATGAATTTCACATTCCCATCCTATCCTTTCCCCCTTAAGCAGGGGAACCAAACTTCCATTTCCCTAACACATCTGTTGGTACCCTTCCTCACCATGCCTCCAACTCATGTTATATAACTCCGCTGCGCCATTCCCTCACCCTATACTCCCTTCCTGCATACCTTTCCATTCTCAGCACCCATCCAGACCTGCGGACTTCCCTTTTTTTTCCATTATTTCACTGCCAATAATTTCCTCCATTTGTATTTCATCCTCCGCCTCCCCCCCCTTCGTTTCCCATCCTCCCTCTTGCATATCTACTCCCTACTTCCAACCTCATTCAATAGTCCAAATAACCCCCCAGCCTCTTCCTCACCCATAATCCTTCTCCCCTATCGCAATCCCCATCCTCCCTATCCTCTCTCCAACCCTCCTTCCTCTTACCTTTTTTATTAACCTCTTTCCCAGAACATCTTACTCCCCGATTCAAATTTTTCCGTACTTTCTACACATTCTCTTTTGCTCTTTCTTCGCTCTCTCCACCACCCTCTTTGCTTCCACTAAAACCCTTCTATATTCCTCCCAGCTATCTTCTCCTCTACTTCCCAACCATTTCACAACTTCTATTTTCGCTTTTCACTCCCTTCACCTTCCTCCTACCATTCACAACTTTTCCTGCTGCTTGCACCCACCCTTTTTACCCCATACCTTCTTAGCCTCCTTCACTCTGCCTCTCTATCTTTCCACTCCCCCTCCACCCCATCCCCGTCTCTCTACGTCCTCCACCGTCCTCCATACTCTCCTAAAACTCCCTCCTTACATATCGTATCTCCTCCAATTTTTTCCTGACCTTTATGCACTTCCATCCCTTTTCTCCCCTCCCTATCCCTCACGTCACCTGTCCTCCCTACTATCCTGGCAGATATACCAAATAGTGATCGCGATAGCCCCCCGCCCCTCTAACCATTAGCATCTAATAAATCTACCGTCTATCTTTCCCATTTAACACACACACATAACAGTAATCGAATTCCCCCGTTTCACTCTTCATATAATCTTAACTTATGATTATATTTTTTTTTAACCCAATAAAACCACCACTATCATGCTTTTTCGACACATATCTACCTCAGCTTTCTCTCTCCATTATCATCCCCTTTCCCACACCCAAAAGGTCCTATTATTCTTCTACCTCCTCCCTCCCATCCTGCATTCAAACTCTCCCAATAGACAATTTTCATTTACACCCTCGCCAAAACTTCCAACCTCATTAATTCTACCAAAATCTTTCTTCTCTTTTACCTCCTCTCTCGTCCATCACTGGTGATATGCAACCAAATAAACCGCCCACATTCCGCCCAATTTCCCTTTCAAATAATCACTCTAGAACTCACACTGGCTTACACAATTCAACTTGTCCCAAATCTCTTTCCTCTACTATCCACCCCTCCCTCGTCTCACTACTCTCGCCTCACCCATACATACCTTAGTATTTTCCCCGAAATGCCAACTCCCTCTTCCCATTCAACTTAGTTTTACTGTTATCCTAAGACATCCAACTTTTTTTTCCTCTAAACATCAACCCATTCCTCCTCTTCAAATCCTCTTAACCACTTCTCACACATTCAACACGCTCATCCTAATTACCATCCCTCCCATTTCCTAATTTATATATACAATCAGTGCTGTAGCGCGTTTAAGGGACCCCACCTTAGGTGCTTCCCCCCACCTAGGGCTACCACCCCCGCTCACCAAATCTACCCACAACAATACAATAACAAAAAAAGGTTAAAATAAATTAAAAAATAATATAGTATATAAGTATATATATATATAATATATATTTTATAATATATATATAATTTTAATATATATATATATATATAAATGATATATATATATAATATATATTTCATATTAAACATATACAGAACAATTTCTTATATGTAGACAATTTCTTATTTTTGTAGATCACATTTATTATTCAGACCAATTTTCTTATTTTTTGTACAATTTCTTATATAATCACCTACTGTATCGTGCATGAATAGTTTATATGTTTTGAATTTTAAATCTCACTGACACAAACCTCACGAAAAAATTATGGTTTTTCATAGAAACCTTAAATCAAATACGATCCAATATACCTATATATAACTAAGATATGTTACTATTACTTACAAAACACAAAATAAGTTAAGTCAATTTAAATTTAATAATAATATGTAAAGCGATATACTATCCACACAGATCATCTACTAACAACAGCAAAAATACACTTGTCCTGGCCGAGGCAGATTTGTAAGCGCAGCCATAAAACAACCACACAGACCAGGAGTCCTGGGCAACTGATTGCAAGAATGGTCAATGATTTTTATATGAATACTAAACAAATAGTCGTCTAGGAAGTCCAAATTGCTAAAATTATGTAATTCGGTAATTAATGATTATTATTGGTTTTGAATATATTAATATTCTGCTATGGTAATACTTGGATTTTAAAAATAAAACAATGATGGCTAACTATAAGAGTCAGCGCGGCAATACAGAGTTTTTGCCGTTGAGTTAAAGAAAACCGGAATTATTTTTATTTAACCTCGAAAAAGGAAACAGTTGCCACGATCGTTAAGTATAAAAAAGGGGAATCAGGTTGTGGAATGTTTAAAAGACCCAAATGTCCTCCGCACCTCCGAAATTAAATATTTATTATTATATATTATATACATAATTATAGTTTAGTTTGTATATGTAAATTAGTATATATATAATATTATATATATACTAATAAACACAACACCTTATATATATATATATAAATATATAAATATATATATATATGTGGCGTAGTTAAGGGATAGAATTGGGGCAAGGTTGAGTGATAATATTATTAATATATATATAATTTATAAGGTATATATAATATATATATATATATATTATATAATATTTATATATATATATAATAAAATATATACGTCTATAATATATATATATATATATAATATATATATATGGGGTAGGCAGGATTTTATTTAGAGGCAAAGGTTGAGTGAATATATATATATTAGAATATATATATATATATATTACTAATATTATATATATATAAATAGTATATATATAATATATATTTTATGATAATTAGCAATTTATATAATACAATTATTATAATTAGTATATAATATATATAATTATATTATAATATATACTAATATGTATATTATAATATAATATATAGTATATAATTATAATTATATCTGGATGGGACCCGGGAGTCAAAGATTTGACGTGTGTTGCGATGTGCGGATCTAAAAAGATGATCTGGACTGCGTGATCGGCATTGCTTAAAGGTAGATTGGGATGCGGTATGCGATGTCTTACTCTTTGAAGTTTGAATTAAAAAAAATTATAATATAATATATATATATATATAATATATATATTATATATATATGTTATATGATATATATAATATATATATTATATTATTATATATATATATATATCAGAGATAGACATGGGAATTACTGTGGAGTGAGCGTGGCCCTCGTGGATTTGGAAAAAAGAGCCTTTGTATATCCATGTTGGTCATTGAAAATTTTGAGAGGACAGAATATGGATTGCCGGGGGAGAATCTCATGCAACTTAAGAGCTTGTACGAGGTGTGTAAGTGCAGTGAGGACAGGACATAAAATGAAAAGTGGTTTCAAGTGAGAACGAGGGTGAAGCAGGAGAGTGTGTTATGCCCCTGTGTTCATATGCAATTTAGATAAGGTTTGGTAATTTTAAAGCAGGAATGGAATAAAAACGAGTGAAATAGGGTATTTTGGCATACCCGACGATAATAGCTTTTTGGGGCGTGAAGGGAGGAAGACATGGGCAAAGATGAATCTGGAAGGTGGAAATAATGTGTTCGAAGAGGAGGCCTGAAAAGGAATAAGGAGAAGACGTGTTTATTAGGAGCAATAAATAGAGAGAGCATAGAGCAGGGTTTAAAAATCCCAGATAGATGCAGCTAACTGAAAAAAAGAGTAGAAAGTGTTTTAAGTATTTAGGCAATGATTTTCCGTGAAAATGGAGAGGAGTTGGGGAAGATATCGCCGAAGGGATAGGAAAATGCGAGAGTAGCGTGAGCGTTTTCTATCCTTTGCTGCAGAATCAGATGTGCCCCTGCAGGTGAAAAATATCATTTTTGAGAATGTTTTGACTCCCCTATTGATGTATGGTGGGGAGTTGGACGACCAACGTATCCACAAGAAGCAGAATACAGACAGCAGAGATGAGCGGCTTTTGAGGTTAATGCTGGAAAGAGCAGAAGAGTAGAGTGAGAAATGAACAATACGAGAGAGAACAGGGGTTATGTCGAGAGAAATTCAATATAAAAGGGCACAATTGAAGTGCTCGAGATCATATAGAGAGGGATGAGGAAGCGAGGGTGTGGCTAAGAATGTCTGGGAGTGGAGGCCGAGAGGCAGGAAACAGGAATGAGGAGAGGAAGATGAGAGATGAAGTAGCAAAGAGGTACTGGAGTCATAATTCCCGAACATCAAGGAATTAAGCAAGATGGTGGAGACTTCGACAATTATTAGTTGGATTGGAGGAGAGACTACACACCACACTGACAAGGGTCAATGGAATGGCTTCTGGGAGCTGAATCTAAGAAAATATATATAAATAATTTATATAAGTAATATATTTTATAATTATATATATAATATATATAATATATATAATATATCATATAATATATAATATAATATATTATTATTATATATTATATATATATATATATTATATATTATATTCTATATTATATTCAGTTTGGGGTGAAAACAATTTTCAAATAACATGGTGTTTGCGTTGTTATTCAGCAACAGCTTTAACTTGTCAACAGCTCGCTTTTACTAAGTTTTTTCGCCGATCCATCTGATCATAAAGAAAAACAGTTCCATTTTAAACAAACAAAGCGATTTCGCACAGATACACTCTGCCTACAGAATCGCATCATATTCCTTAAAGTTCTTCCCTAAGACTCAAACTCTTGCAATCTCTTTATCACAAGATGGTAATTTGTTTTGGCCAGCCTTTCTTGGCAGATAACCAAAATAAGTCGTTCTCAAAAGTTTTCTGAACAAAATAATAAACCCGTGGTCCAACACAGTGCATAAAAAATTTCACCCCTTGCATTTCTGCTCCCTCACGAATGGGAAACATCGGTTAGCTCAACATCATAGCTAAAGCCTCTGCATTCATTCTGCTAATCGTTGGGGCCAGAAAGCAGTTGATCTTTATAGATGGATAACGAAGATAGATAAGTTAGAGGGTGCATTTTTTTGCACCGAAAGCAGACACCCATTATCTCCAGTTACTTTACCAAACTTTGGGTATTATATATATAAGGTATAATATATATATCATAATATATAAAATATATACTATATATATAATATGTTGTATTATACTCTTTTTACGAATTTCGGTACGTATTTTATTAGTAATGGTATTTTTTTCCCTCCAAAATCTAAATACAGGCATTATATTACCCCAGCAAAGTGTATCAATATGGTTCCATGGCTTCATAAGAATTTTATTTGAAGACAGTGAAGGTAATTGGTGTTTTATTTAAATACATTTTTTTAATTAGTAACATTACAGCGGTAATCGCAAATTTAATTAAGTGTCTTATCTTTATACAAATTCTATTACCCTCGTGTGAAATGGTCACCTGAAATTCCCAATATTTTTCCATTCATTTTTATATAAAATATAAAATGATTTTGAAGTGTTTTATTAATTAATTATCTATTAAATTATATATAATTATATGTTGGGTTGAGCCGGGCGATAATTTTAGTAATAGATATAATTTGCTTATCTTTATTTTATAAAATAAAATTATACATTACTTAATTTTGTAATTTTATGCAGATATAATTTAACTCCCGTAAAAGGTGTTGTAAATTAACGTTAACCATAATGGTTATTACTTGAGGGAACTCTGGGAGAATTGTGATTTCATTTATTTGAATTGTTTTATAACAGGTTGTTGTGACGAGTTTGTTGTTTAGAATTTATGTTTTCCTATTATTTAAAGTTTCAATTGAAAAAGAAAAGAGGCTTACTTTTTATTCATGAAACTCTGCAAAGGTGACGGCGACGGCAACGTCACAGATTACCACAACTTGGCGCCCTTGATCCAGGATGAATCATTCCCACTTTCAGCCGCCGCCTTGCAACAGGATGCGATTCGAGGCATGGAACTTCAGTAATAGCAGGACAGATATGAGGTAACAAGGCATCCAACACCCTTACTGAGAAGCCAATCATATGGAAAAAAGCCAAAGGCTATACAAGTAAGCAATTTTAAAAATAGTTATTTTTAAAAATTTTTTCTAGAGAGTTTAGAGGAGGGGAGAAACTCTCCGATCAGCCAGGCCCGCGCTTAGGAGAAGGAAGCTCTCCGATCAGCGCAGCCAGCCTAGGGAGAGAAGCTCTTCACGACCAGCTAGCCAGTCCTTGGAGGAAAATCCCGCACATAAATGAGAAGAAAAACCCCTCCTTTCCGGCGCAGTCCTTATTTTCTCATTCCTAATACCGAGAGTATTTTCAAATTGCATTTGTCTTTAGAGTACTCATCGGGACTTTTACGAGTATGACTGGAAGGAAATTGTACTTTGTTCTATCACATACCAATCGAATTGATCTTGCACACCATCACACCAACTTTATTCTAGCAATTTTAAAATAGAAATAAATCTTAATTCCTTGAAGTGCCAATATTGTACCTATTTGTGAAGTTATGGAATAGTTAACTTACAAGGACAGGTGTTTGAAATTTTTAATTTTAAACCTTAATTTGTTTCCTTTTACTCACTCGACATCCACCCAAAACCGGATGTTCTGCGAATGTGAATAATGAGTTTTTCATTTATTTTTGCTACTAATTTATAGAAAATTTACTGAATCAGAAATATTACGCCTTCGGCTCTCTTGACCACCTTCAACTTAAGGATCCTTTCCTGCCCTTTGATTAATATGATATATATTTATACCAAACACCAATTCTCAATTAAAACTCATAGTCCTATCTAGTCGAGACAAGTTGTCGACATGTATCTCTTAGGATAGTGGTCAATCATGCGCTTCGATACGCTATAGTATATTATATATTATATATATATTATTAGTTATATAGTATATATATATATAATATATATATATATATATATATTATATAATTCTTTCCTATACAAGTTACAGACCGATGTATATAATATATATATTATAATATATTATATATATAATATTATAATAATAATAGTATATATATAGGTAGGTATCATATATATATAGTATATATATATTACTAGCTATATATTATATCGTACTATAGTATATATTATATAATATATAATATATAATTGAGGCTATAAAGCTACCTTATTACGGAGGAGATATAACTTCTCTAGGTAATTTAAACTATATATACATATATTACAATATATATATAGTATATTATATACTACATATATATAATATAGTATACTTATATTATATATACTTAATATGATAGAGTATAATAGTATATATATATATTATATATATATATATATATAGTATAATTCTTCCTACAGTTCTCAACAGGACGATAATAATATATATCGTATATATATAATAATATAAATATATATATATATAGTATAATATAACCTATATATATATATATACCGACCGACCGACTACTATATGATCATCAATATATATATAGTATATACTATATATAGATATATACTCACATATAATTATATAATTTACTATATATACTATATATATATATATCATGTGGCGTTTTTTCTCATGAATGCAAAAGCATGCAATGAAATGGTCGTAACTATGGTTAAGTAAAACAAATAATACGAGCATGTATACTTTGGTCTGATGAAAAATAACAATTTTAAATTATTATATGAGGACCGCATGCAGAGCACGAAAAAAAAAAAATCCGCTTATAGCCATTATTCTATTAGTAAAATATAGTCGAATATTGGCAATACAATAGACAGAGATCTAATTGGCATTCAATGTGAAGAAAATCAAATGTTACTCCTGCCAAAATACCGCCTTACCGAACAAAACTAAATACGGGCCTAAGTTTACTTGACTTTTTTTTTTCCAATCATTATATCCTTTTTTACTTCGCTTCTATTAAAGGGAGAAACAAATTAATATGTAATTTAGATCTTAAAATAGAAGTGAATAAGTTTTAAATTTAGTTGCCTTTTTTTTCATCATAGGGCCTTTATGTTTTGTTTTTCAGCTTTGAGGATTTTATTATTAAATTATTATAATTATTTTATTATATATTATTTTATTATTATTTATATTATTATTATTATTATTAATATTATTATTACATTAATTATTATTATTTATTATTATTAATTATTAATTGCATTATTATTATTATTAATTATTATTATTATTATGATTAAATATTATTATTATTCACCATTGTTATTATTATATTAATTATTCATAAATATATAAGCATATATATATATTATATATATAATAATATATAATATATATATAATAATATATATATAATATATATATATAAGGTTATATATATATATACTATATATTATAAACATAGATATATATATAAGGATATACTATTACAATATATATAGTAATAATAATATATAACCTATACTAATATATATATATATATATATAAATATATAGTTAGACTTATATTATATATATTATATAATATACTATAATATACTATATATATAACTATATAATATATATATTATAAATAATATATATATGGTGAAACTAAAGAAAGGTAACCCGCATGATAATCTCTAAAATTAAGATAGTACAAGAAATACTAATAACATATATTGCCGCAATCAGCACTCAAGAAATTTGTATGGAAAATGATTTTTTTTTTTTTGTTTATAATCTTTATCCAAAACTACGATAAGTACAAGAAAGACAACTAATAACATATATGGATTAAGCGTATGAAATTTTTGGCATGAGGAAAAAAACCAAAGGATTTTTTTTAAAGCTAAAAAGAAAACTTAGGCGTAAACCGCAAGAATGCAAAAGAGTAGGGGTCTTCTATCCGGCCCCTCCCTGGGGGACCGACGAAGGGGACTTTCGTCCAACTCATCTATCGCCACCGTCCGGTCGAGCCCCCCTAGACAAAAAAAATTCATACGCTGATTCCAGCATTTTGTTATTAGCAATAAAAAAAATCCCTTTTGTTTTTGAATTACAAATTTCATACGCTGATTTCCATATATGTTATCCTCCAGTATTTACTTGTACCAAAATATCATAGTTGTAGAAAGATAAGATATTAAAAAGACAAAATAAATAAATTAAAACAAATTTGATATTTTCCATACAAATTTCAAATACGCGGATTCCATATATGTTATTAGTTTTTCTTGTACCTAATATTTTAGAGATATCAAACATTCGAATTGTTCTTTCCACGTTTGGGCCTTATATATATATATCGTTATATATTATATTACCCTAGTACCAATATGATATATATGTACTTGATATATATATATAGACTAGATAGATTATAATATATAATAATATATATGATAATATATAATATATAGTATAAAGTATAGATATATCTGCAGATTGACTCTTGTTCCTAGGGGTATACCCTCATTTATAGATGAAAGGAAAGACAAACACCGAAGTACGTGCATAGTATATTCCAGAACGTATTCGCGCTATGAAGCTAGAGCGCATCATCAGGCTATAAAGTAAGATAAATAAAATTAATGAACAATGTCAATAATATTTAAGATTACTAATAAATATATAAATAATAATAGAAAACTAGACACTTATTAAAAATTAGCCAAAGATTACAAAAAATTACCACGGAAATTAAATCACAAAAATTACAAACAAATTAAATTTTATTACCTCGTTTACCTAACCTTATACATAGCTGGATGAACCTAGAAATGAATGAACAAGATTAAATCAGAGCACTATTTATACCTAAATTATACATAAATTGGTTGGTTTTTTTGAAACTTACTATACTTAAAATCAAATCATTTATAACAGGTATAATAAAATTGAAAATTATAAAAGACATAATAAATGAAAATTATTACAATTATAATAAATTAAAGTTTGATTGAATAGATAAATCGGAGTTGAGTTCGGGCTCCAATTCATGAATGTAGAAGCTCATCACCAAGATTTTTCTGTCGCGAGTATCAGTGTCCAGTGACGGAGAATCGAGAAATCGTTGGTAGTGATGGGATGGATCTTTTTTCCGTGGCATGGCATACGTATGGATGAAAATTTCAGGTGATCGATAGGGAAGATTGCCGAGCGTTGCATCAGGATTAGCCAAAACACAAGGGTATTTTCTTTTTCGTACCAAATCTTCCTCTTATCTCACCTTGAATTTCATAACCATTACGTAGCCATAGCCACGAAAAAGATCATCCCCATCACTACACGACTTCTCGATTCTTGCCTCATTCACTGATACTCGCGACAGAAAAATCTTGAGAGCCTCTACATTCATGAATTGGAGGCTGAACTCAACTCTGAATTATCTCAATCAAACTTAATTTTATTTTAAATTGTAATAATTTCATTATTGAATATTTTATAAATTTTCATTTTTATTATACTGTTATAATATTGGATTTTTAAGTACTGTTCTTAATTCCCAAGATAATACCAGATTTAATGTACATATTTAGTATGAATGAGCCAATAGTGTGGGATTTAATCTTGTGTCTTCATTCTTATGGGTTCGATGGTCAGTATGTATAAGGTTAGTAAAGCGAGGTTAAAACTTTTTACTTTAAGTTGTTGTATATTTTTTTGTAAAATTATCCTCAAATATATTGTAAACACTAGAAAATTATCATATTTTCCTAAGTTTTCTGTCATATTTTATATATTTTTATATAATCGTAAATATAATTGACATTGTAAATGATATTATATTTTATTATTTAACTTATAGCTGATGATGCCGCTTAGCTTTATGCAAGGAAAACGTTCTGAATATACTATGGCACTATCTTCGGTGTTTGTCTTTCCTTTTCATCTATAGTATATATATATATACAGTAGTATAAAGATATATTAATATATTATTAGTATATATATTATATATATACCTATACTATATATATAATATTATATATATATACCCTATATATTATATAAATAATAGATATATAATTTTTTAAAGGATATAGCATTTGTCTAATAGGCTTTAAAGGTTCCAGCTTTGCATGCGGTCCAAACAACATGAGCAGCGGATCGCCACTGATACTATTATATATATAATATATATATATATAATATATTACCATCTGAAATAATAATATATAGTATATGTATATATATATATATATACTCAATATATATATGTATATATATAATAAATATTACGTAGTATATATATTATAAGCCCAACCACAATTAAAATATAAATTAAATAGTCCTCTGGGTGCGGAGAAAAATCCATGTTGCGAAAATTAAAGCGCAAACATTTAGGTATTTGAATAATGAGAAAACGAGAGCGAGAGAGCGAGAGAGCGAGCGTGAAATAGCACTGAAGAACGAACGGAATTTAGGGAGTTCAAATTTTAGGCGCACATTTGAAGTAGCTTCTCTTTTTTGAAACGCGCTCAAATACCTGTAATACAAATAGGCTAATTGGGAATGTTTAAGAGCATTTTAATTAAAATTAAAATTATATTGAAATAATATTTGTGTACAAATCTGGCATCGGTGCGGTTATTGCGGAAGAAATTCCGGTGTTATACTAAAGTAGTAAATTAAAAAAATAATTAAGCTTTTGTAGGGTGTGCGGCGCACACCTTGCACCTATGGAGGAAAAAAACGCCCCTTGATACAATATATATATAATATATATATATATATACGACCATAATTAATATATATGATAGTATTAGTATTGTTGCTTATATATATAATATATATCTATGTATATATAACTCACTATATATTATCCATATATAATATATATATTCTTAAAAAAGTTTAATATTTACTATTTATGATTTATATTACTATATATATATATATACTGTACATGTATTTTAAAAAATTTAATATTATACAGTTTATATTTAATACTATCATATTATATTATATATATATAATAGTATATATACTATATAATAATATATTATATATATATAATTAGTGAAATAACAATATCCTGCCCCTGTTCCTTCTCCCGCTGAATATCCTTCCTTTTTCAAAAAGAGTCTAAACGGGCAGGATATCATTTTCATTATCCAGCCTCCGGCCGGATCTTTCTATAAGGAATTGAAAATTTTTTCCTTTAAAATTCTGAATATTATTTTCATACAGAATAATCCATTTATTAACTTTAAGAGTTATTCAGGCTTATAATTCTGTTATACCTCAACTGGCAAGAGATACGAGTACGAGGCATCACGCCTGGACCCCGACCGCAGTGTGAGCTGGGATTGGCGAAGGCAGAGCACCCGTAGGTCAGACGCGTGGATAGTGATCTTTCCGTTGCGAGTTATATGTGGGCTCATATTGATCAGGTCAGCGGGAAGCTCATGCTGACGATAATTGTAATAAATCATATGTAAGTGGAGTGAATAACACTGAGGAATAAATATTTTTTGACTTGTTTATAAGACGTGTTTCTTATGTATTTTGGTGTGCTAAATTTGACACTCTATTAACATGTAAACATGGAAAAAATTGAAAATATGAATTTTTTTCCCCGTGAACAGAGAGAAAACCTGGTTGGATGATACAGAACAAATAATCCTCAGAAATATAATGATGTGCTAGCCTCTTGCGTAGAGTATATATTGAGTTGTTAAAAATTTCATATTGATAGAACAGATAACGAAAAAGATATATCTTAGCGTGAATTTACGAAAGTTCGAAATTTTTTTGTTTTTTTTTTTTATTTCTTTATTGTTTTGGCATTGTTTTTAGTTTTCATGAGAATCGCCGATGGCAAAAACTCCGGAACTATATTAGGAGCAATAACCAAATATATATTTAGATTCGCAGCTCTAAAAGAGACTATTTAACGGATAAGAAAAAAAATTATATATAGGCAATGAAATGCAACAAATTTAGTTCCCTATTTATTATTATGTTATTATTATTAATTATGTATGTAATTATTATTATATTATTATTATTGATGTATTAAATCCTTATTATTATTATTATTATTATTATTATTATTATTATTATTATTATTATTATTATTATTATTATTATTTTGGGGGACAAAATTGTTATTAGACGTTTGATAAAGACTTTTCTACTTATTTTTCCCTACACTGAAATCAAAAATTATATTGGTGTGGTTGTCTATAAGGTCCAGTTTTTACTCCACACATCAAAAACCTAAAAAAATCTGGCAAAAAATTTATCTTTGCTCTGTCACAACTCGAAAACCGTTATAACTTTGTATTAATTGTCCTACCAAATCTTTTCCCATAGAGAGAAGACGCTTTACAGCAGTACTAGATGGGTTAACGGTGTTGATTTTTGTAAAGAGTTCCAAAGGTTCTTGAGATGGGATGCAATTTGGGAAGAGTGTTTGTTAACCCTCTAATAATTATTTTCTTCTCTCTACTTGAGGCTATTAATGTATTATATGGCTGCAGGAGATAACCTTCTGTTGAGGAAACCATTGCTTCTTCTTTTATAATATACCTTCTGCTTTATTCCCTTTCCCTTTAAAACTTGAAAAATAACTCGGACATGTCAAGGCCAAGAATTTCTCTCTATTGAGCTTATCATAATGGTTGCGTCTGAAGTGGACAACTTGAGGATGTTGACAACAACAGTGCCATTGTAAAAGATATTGAATGGGACCGAGAGTTTAACAAATGACGCACACTCTTCTTCAATATATCTAGAGGGCTTTGTCTCTTTATATTGGACTCTTCTGCCTCATTCAAAAATTTATCCTTATTTAATTAATTTTAAGTTCTCTAAAATCAATTTATTATCAAATTATAGACATATATATATATAATATATATATATATATAATATATATATATTATATATATATTATTATAATATATATATATATATATATATATAATTATGTGTGTGTGTGTGGTGTGTGTTACTAGATTGCGGGACGTGAACCCAACTCTTTTGCACCCCACCTACCTCTTTCCCCAGCCTCGCACCCGATTTGGAAAGGTTATATATATAATATATATATATATATATAATATATATATATATATATATATATATATATATATATATATATATATATATTATATATATATTATAATATATATATATATATAGTATATATATATATATATATATAATAATAATGCTTGAAATAATAATTTTCTTCAAATTTTCTAGCAAAACTATAAGCTTATGAGCATTCAATTGGAGAGTTTGCTTCTTTTTCTTCGTAATGGATCTGCAGACCGCTGAAAGACGCTCGTAAGCTACACTTTTTGAGATGCATGCTAAATATTATCTTGGCGAGTTCTGCAAGATTTTGGAAAACTTTTACATATTATGAACGCCCATCAAACAATGGATCTTTATCCGATTCCAAAGTGTTTTCGCTTTTAATAATCTTCGATCAATGACAGAGTGTCCTTTTACACCTCTGAACAAGACTCTCATCGCTGCTCGAAAGCCAAAAGAACGTTCATAGACTGCAATGGTTTTCGCTAACAGATGGTAAAGTGGTGTTGTTTGTTTCTGTAATTTTTCTTTCTATTGGCTGGTTGAAAATTCTGCTTAGCAGCATTTCAATCCATAGGCTTATATTAAATAAATTTTAACCCTTTGTAACACGTGGTTCAAGAAATTTTGTTTTTGTATCTATAGGATCCAGAAAAGTTGTCACTCGGTCAGTTGCGTATATCGTTTTGTCGACTTTTCGAAATCTATTATTTATTCAGCAAAGTGTTTCTGTCACTTGAAAGTCTCTTAACTTTAATAGCAATATTTAGCACAGCTTTCATCGTTGCAAAACTAGAGGAATTCCGTCTGACAAACAAGAATTTTCTGATCTAATAGTCTTAGTTTTCTCTTCAAACGGTTTAAGAAGAGTAATTTATCAATTACCTAAAATTCGTATTATTCATCACCTGTCCGGCCTTTCAGCTTTGTGTTTGTTCGAAGGCATGAATTGAAGATTAGCTTTCATTATTCTCTCAATCCTCTCATGCATGTATAAACTACTATTCCAACGAGTCTGAACATCTTGCGTTTCAGAAAGTTGAGGAACATTTAGTCTCATAATTCAAAAAATGAATACTATCCGTTATCCGCAAAAAATTCATGCGATGCAAATGCGGTGAGGATAGAGAGATATCCGCATATGCGGATGCGATTATCCGCTACACCTCTAATATATATATATATATAATTATTATATAATATATATAATATTATATAATATATATATATATATATATATATATATATATATAATATATATATATATATATTATATATATATATTATATATATATTATATTAATATATATATATATATAATTCTATATTATATATATTATAATATATAATATATATATAATGTATATATATATTATATATATAAATTATATATATATATATATATATATCATATGAGTCTATAATTTGATAATAAATTGATTTTAGAAAACTCAAAATAGCATTTGTTAGTTTAATTTTAGTAGTCAATAAAAATAACTTTTATATAAAGCGAAGTTGAAAAAAATATATTAAAATGATATAATATAAAATTTTTAACTTATACTTTTTCTCATTATTAATTAAAAACTTATTGCAAAATATTAAAAAGGAATGCAAAATGTCGTATGGGTAACTATTTTAAATATATTAATTTGAAATTTTAACGATATAGACTTTGATACAAATAAATTCAAATTCATAGCATTGCGTTTCGATGTAAAGTATATCATATGCGATGTAAAGTATATTATATGAAGTAGTTTGACGAAATTAAATCATTCGACCGCTTATCAATATTTTCTACGCGATATGAAGTAGTTCCTTCCTATTTCAGTTATTTATTAATATTAAATTCGGAAGTTTCGTTAAAGATTAAAATTTAATTTGAAAATAATCATTAGCAATTTATATAAAGTTTTTAAGGAATAATATCAGGTCAAACTAAATTAATTTGCCAAATGACAATTCATCATTGGGTCATTGTTTGATAGAATTGGGGTTTTTGATATAAATTTTTTTTCTGTGAAGAGTTTAATGTTCAAAGACATTATAAAACTAATCACCAAGAAAAATACCAACGTTATGATGGAAAGCTTCGTGAAGAATTAATTTCCAAATTAATTACTGACTTGGAGAATAGGCAATCAGTTTTTAAAAACATAAATAAGAATAGTGATGCTACAGTAAGAGCTAGCTATGTCATAGCGAATGAAATAGTCACTTCGTCAAAGCCCTTTTCCGAAGGTGCATTTATTAAAAATTGTATATTGAAGGCTTCGGAAATAATATGTCCTGAAAAGTGTAAATCATTTTCAGATACCCTTGTCAAGGAATACTATTGCACAGCGCACTCTGGATATTTCTGAAAATTTATATTCACAACTTAAAGATAAAACTCAGTCTTTTCTGGCATTTTCAATTGCTATTGATGAAAGTACTGACATCACTGATGTAGCACAACTTTGCATATTCATTCGAGGAGTTGATGAGAATATGTGCATTGTGGAAGAATTTGTAAAGCTAGTTCCTATGAAAAATCAAAAACAGGTGATGTTATTTTTCATTCTTTGGTTACATCTTTAGATAAACTTCTTTAGATAAATTAAATATAGAATGGAGCAAGATGGTGAATGTTACTACAGATGGCGCTCCTCAAATGATTGGGCGTGATTTAGGTGTAATTTCCAGATTAAAATCAAAATTGCAGTCCGTGAATAAAGATCATCATCTCTATGGAGTGAATGCATTACACATCGCTAAGTACTTTGTTGCAAAGCCCTTAAAATGAATCATGTTATGGATATTGTAGTAAAAAGTGTTAATTTTATTCGTAGTCGTGCCATAAATCACCGAGAAATTGAGGACTTCTTGAATGACATTGATATTCCATATAAATTGCCGTATAGGTTGGTTAAATAAGGGCACTGTATTGAAATGATTTTTCACTTGTCAGTGAAGTGAAAATTTTCATGGAAATGAAAAAAAAAAACCTACATCAATTGAAGCAACAATGAATGGATTCAAGATTTGGCTTTTATGGTTGAAATGACTGGTCATTTGGATGAGGTGAACAAAAAATTGCAAGGAAAAGCCAAGTTAATAACAGAGTTTTCAGAATCAATCGAAGCATTTGAAATGAAACTTGATCTTTGGGCCAGTCAAATGCTAAAGAAAAGGCTTTTAAATTTTGCCACTTTGAAAGATCTTCCCAATCATGAAGAAATCTCCTTTGAAAAATACAGCTGTATAATTTCTGATTTAAAAAGTGACTTCAATAAAAGGTTTACCGATTTTGATGACATGAAACAAAAAATTCAATGTTTTTCTAAATCTTTTTTCTACTAACTTGGACATCATCCCTGAAGAACTTCAACTCGAAGTTATAGAAATGAAGTGTGATATAGCTCTCAAGAATAAGTTTTTAGAAGTAGATATCAAAACATTTTATAAATATTTGGGACCTAAATATCTAAAGTTGAAGATTTTCGCCGCCAAGATAATGTCAGTGTTTGGTAGCTCGTATGTTTGTGAACAATTTTTTCTCAAATGAACATTAACAAGTCAAAATATCGTTCAAGACTGACAGACACTCATCTAAATGCTATAATGAAAGTTGCAACCACTAGCCTATCTCCAGAGTTTAATATTTTGGTGGAAAAGAAAAGGAATCAAGTTTCAGGAGGCTGTAGTAATAGTGAGAGCTAAGGTAAGAATAAAGTTGTACCGCTGTTGCTGCAAAATTACAAATATACAGCATATATATTTATAAATATATAATATATTATATATATATATATATGTGTCTGTATTATATATAATATAATATATATATATATATATATATATTATATATATATATATATATATATAAAATATAATATATATAATATATATATATATATATATATAATACACTATATATATATAATATATATATATATATATATAAATATATATATATATATATATTATATATTATATTATATATATAGGGAAAGTGTCAAGTTCCCGTTAGGTTTTCAAAAACAAGGGTTAGGCGTCGGCAAAACATGCACAACGAATCCGAGGCATGTATGAGCATTCCTAGGGCATAAATAAGTGATGAAGCAGAAATCTCTTCATCTAATTTATTTATAAATATATCTATACATATATAATAAATATATATATAAATATATATATAATTATCATATATATATATATATTATATATATATATATATATATAATATAAATATATATATATATATATATATATATATTAATATATATATATATATTACATATTATATAATATATATATATATATATATATATATATATTATATAATTATATATATATATATTATATAGTGCCCCATAATTGGTGACTCAAGCAGAAGTCGAACACCTCTCATGAAGATGTCTTCCAGACAACAGCAGCCTATCAAGAAGACACAGATCGGAGGAAAGAATAATCAGTCACCTTCAAGACACCCATCAATACTCTCTGAAATCGGCACCAATATGGAACCCACCAATACCTTTAGAAGCAATGAAGAATACCGCTACTTCTATAAGGTTCCACAACAATAAACACCATGCAGACAGAGAAGACGTCCGACATTCAGTTACACTTGCTAATACCCAGGCCTTACAACTACAGCTTACCATGTCCCTGATTTCGTCGTCACTCAATAATTAATTTCATAATGTCGCAATACGAAAACTTAAAGCAACATGCAGACCGGGCTGAAAACGGAAACTTCAACATATATACAATGTTAATGCCCAGCCTACCAATTCAGTTTAACGTCGACTATTTTCCGTCTACACTATGATAACTAACTACTCTCTCTCTACTATGGAGAATCATAGGCATTTTTACATCTTCAGATGAACTTCCATTTTTGTCTCTTCAGCTCTCTGGGTATACTACATATATAAAGGAAAGATTTCTCATGTTTGATATGCCTTCTTCTCTCAATCAATTGAGAACCACATGCCACTGCTATCTTATATGGATAGATATCCTGCAAGAGTAGAATATTCCATTATTTATCTTTGATAGTCTAAACGTTCAGTACAAATTGGAGGTCAAGATACACTCTGCTACTAACACACTATATATAATATATTATTATATATTTAAATAATATTTTATATATATATATATATATATATAAATATAGATATATATATTATATATATATATATATATATATATATATTATATATATATATATATTATTATATACTATATATATATATATATATATATATATAATATATATATATATATATATATATATGATATATATATATATATATATATATATATATATATATATATATATATATATAATATAATTTGCTTATTGAAACCAGACACAAGGGAGAGGAATAAATTTTCAATGTAGTGATATATTTTTCTGATGCCTTTCAGTCCATATGGACCTTATTCAATCTATCTCCGTGAGCAGTAGAGCGATCCTGAGCGTTTATCTTCCGTCTGTGTTTGATCCTTGTTTTCTTTGTTCCTCTATGTTCTGTGAAAATGATTTTCCACTTTTTTTTTTATTTCGCGCTAATATAACAAGAATTTAGATTTTCACAGATTTTCAAATGTAGCAGATTTTATCTTATATATATTATATATTATATATATATATATATATATTTTATAGTATATATATTAATAATATATATTATATATATATTATAATATATATATATTAATATATTATAATATACTATATATTATATTTAGTATATATATATATATATATAATTATAAATGTAGCAAGATATTTATATATATATATATGACATATATTATATAATTTTTACAATTGTAAAATTTTATTTTTAAAGCATTGTAACCAACATCGCAAGTAGTAAGGGGTCCATATTGCATGCCCAAAGTGACCGGCGACCTTTTTGTTGGAACTTTTTTTTGACACGACGCGACCTTTTTGGCCTTGACCTTTTTGGGGCAACCTGAAAATTTTTTATCTTAACTTTTTTGGGCTTGACCTTTTTGAGAACCAAATTTTTTGAGAACCCAAATTTTTTTGAGAACCCAAATTTTTTTTGAGAACCCAAATTTTTTGAGAACCCTAATTTGTTGAGACCCCCACCAATTTTTTTTGAGAAGGCTGGCCAAATTTTTTTGAGACCCGAAATTCTTTTGAGAATCCCTAATTTTTTTGGCAACTACTTCGAAGAAGGGTTGTGCGCTTAACGGGTTATTGGTAAGGCAACCGTTGTACGTGCACCCCCCCCCAATTTTTTCGAAGAAACGCCAAAATTTTTTTTTTGAGAACACCTGGCCAAATTTTTGAGAAGAACACCTAAATTTTTTTGAGAAACCCTTATTTTTTGAGAACCCTATTTTTGAGAGCACCCTATTTTTTGAGAACCCTATTTTTTGAGACCCTATTTTTTCGACGACCAACCCTTTTGGTCTTCCATGGGTCATTTTGGCCCACGGTAATTTTTCGTCCTTCCTTTAGGGACTTAGCCCTTTTTTTTGATTGTCTTAACCTTGTTTGACCATGTATTTCGGCTTGACCTTGCCAGATACCATGGGTGCAATTTTGGGCCCACGCTACATTTTTTGGCCCTTCGTGGTCCACACGCGTCACATATTCGCCCTAACTTGAATCCGTATGTATCTAGTGATGTTCTATTAGTGTTCTATGATTATTCTACGAGTATTTATGAGTGCCAGGTGAGTGCCAGTGAGTGCCAATGAGTGCCAATGAGTGCAAGTGAGTGGTAAATGAGTGCCAAGTGAGTGCCACATAGTGCCAAGTGAGTGGCCACATAGTGCAACTAGTGCCACTTTTTTTCAAGGGCCTTTTCTAGCCTCTCCCTGACCCAGAAAATAGCCCTATATGGGTGTCTACTCCTAGGTTATAAGGTATGAGGATTAGATTGGTGTATATTACAAGTTGCTAGAATGATTCCTACTATGAGCTTAGTAAATTTTTCTACCACCGATTCTTCGCTTATGATGCCCTATATATATATATTATATATATATATATTATATATATCTATAATATAATTATATTATATTTATAATTATATATTATAATATTATTATTATATATATTATTATATATTTATATAATATATATTATATATATATATATATAATTATATTAATTATATTACTGCACACACGAAACACACTACCAGACATACGTGGATACAAAAATGACACTTACTTACAAGACACATTCACTATGAAACTTATAACACACTATGACATCCTTATAAAGCATTACACTTTCCATAGACCTTACAGCAACCCCATATACAATTACAACTCACATCACAACAGACACTTTCACTTACATTACACTACACACTATGACACTTAATATGCGCTTACACTCACCATAGACACTTACACTAGCCCATATACACTTACACTTACACTCCCACACTCGATATTTTGATGCCTCATCAACTTTGATGCCTCACTTTGATGCCCAACTTTGGATATGCCTCAGCATTGATGTCTCAGCATTGATGCCTTCTATTGAATTGGAGTTGATGCCAGCGCATTGATGGCATTTGTCTAAAACCTTTCTAGGCCTTTTTCCTACCCATACACTCAATAGAACAGAGCTAATATTGATGTCCTTTCCCTAAGTCATAAATCGGAACAAACATCCAGGGCGCAGCACATGCGCCTTCGCACAATATCAGACACGAACACCAGCACCCGTCCGCACGGTCCTCGCACGACCCCGCGCCCCCCGCCCCGCCCCGCGCGTGCGCTCCTCCAGCAGCGCGCCAACTATTTTCCGGAGTTCACCGCCCGCCGCGTGCGCCCGCAGGCGCAATATTCCCGCGCGAATGAAAAATATATATACTATAAGTCCGTATCATTTTTATTTTCAATATCTTAAACATTTATAAGAATTTCTTTTCAAATTTACTATGAGTCATTCATTTTTAATTTCATACTTAAACACTTTTAATTAAAAACATTTTTCGCGAACCTAAAACTGTAACTTATTACAGACCTATTATATTTTAACACATATATTTTATTTAACATTATTTTTTACTTTAATACTTTTTACTTAATACTTTTAATTTATACATTTTTAAAAATTGTATGTAAGAAGAAAAATTCCAGAGTGCTGATATATAATCATTTTATTTTTTTGCTACAATTGTACGAAATATTTTTTAATAAACTTTGCATTTTTACATACCTTAAGCAGTAAAAATCAGTAAGATCAATATAGAGGTGTTACCTAAAACCTAAGGGATTAGTATGCTTTGTTTTACACTGCTTTACTGCTTTAACTTTCTGCTTTACTTCTTTAACTCACTGCTCTTAAAACTGCTTTAACTCACATACATTACATACTTAAAGCAGTAAATCATAAATCAATATGACGGTGTTACCTCACTTAAGGGATTAGTAGCGTTTGTTTCTACTGCTTAACGCCTTTAAAACTTTCTCTGCTTTAACTGCTTTAACTCTCCACTGCTTTACTGCTTTAAAACCTCCATCACATTACAATACCTTTAAGAGCGTAAATCAGTAAAATCAATAGAGGTTGTTTACCTAACACCCAAGGGATTAGTATGCTTTTTGTTTTACACATGGCTTTACTGCTTTGACTTCGACTGCTTTGAGTTGCTGCTTTGAGCTTTCTGCTTTCAACTGCTCTTAAAACTTTCTGCTTAACTGTTTTAACTTTCTGCTTACTGCTTTAACTCATTATGTTTTACTGTTTAACTCATATATTTATTAACATTACATACCTTAGAAAAGTAATCAGTAAATCAATTAGAGGAGGCCTCAAAAACACCAAAGGTGGGATTAAGTATGCTTTTGGTTTTAACTAGCTTTACTGCTTTACTCATGTTTTACTGCTTGCTTTTACTCATGTTTTACTGCTTTAACTCATATTATGTTTTAACTGCTTTAAATAGCTAAATAAAAAAAGAAAAAAAATTTATTTAAACATTTATTTTTTTTAAATTTTGTTTTAAAATACTTTTTTTTTTAATTTTATTATATTTTTATTTATTTTTATTATTATTTTTTATTTTTTTATTATTTATTTTTATTTTTATTATTATACTATTTAGTGCTATTTACTTTGCCTATTGTTCATTTATTATTTAGAACGCACATTACAACAACCACACACACACACACGTATTTTTACTACAACACACTTATTATTATTATTTATAACACACATTCACTATGACACTTATACACACAATTCACTATCACTGAAATTACCCATAGAACACTTACTTTCCCTTATTGTTACAGCACTGCGTCACACATTTACACCACACACACAGATCACTTATTCACTTTATGGTTGTCGAAGAGCGAATTACATATCACTTATACACACATTCACCTATGACACTTACATTTACCCATAGACACTTCATTTACACTTATCAACAAAGCGGTCACCCACACACTCACACATACACACTTACACTTATACACACATTCACTATGACACTTATACACACTTCACTATGTCACTTACATTTACCCATAGACACTTACATTTACACTTACACACACCCACAACCACACACACACACACACACACAGATTTACTTACACTCACACACAGATTTACTTACACAGCGCAGTTTACTTACACTCACACAATCAGAATTTACTTACAAACTCACACACGATTTACTTACACTCACACCCATTTACTTCACACCACAGTTTTACTTCTACCTTCACACAACAGATTCTTACAACACACAGTTTACTTACACACACATAGATTTTACTTACACACAATCACCAGATTTAACTTAACACTCACACACACAGCACACACACACTAATTACCATATTA
Organism: Trachelipus rathkii; assembly: GCA_015478945.1. Classification (NCBI taxonomy): domain Eukaryota; kingdom Metazoa; phylum Arthropoda; class Malacostraca; order Isopoda; family Trachelipodidae; genus Trachelipus; species Trachelipus rathkii. The sequence goes on from JABUQX010065179.1 coordinate 40,583, forward strand.
ACGTATAAATTACTTTAAAACATTTTACTGTTTTAATTAAACGTAACATTTTATATTACTCATTCAAATATAACTAAAATTATTTCAAAGTTTCTTAAAACTTCTATAATAAATCAATCATTATTTTTGAACAAAGAATTTTATTATTACTGATATCCTATTTAACTATAATTTGAGAAGATCTATTTCTAAAATAACCTTTAACTAAAAATTTTTTGTACCATAATTTAAAACATATATTTTTTACGTCCCTTAAAGCAATAAATCAGTAATCAGTAAGGTCAGCCCTTAGCACCCCTCTACACCAAGCCATGCCACGTTTTGTTCAATTGACTTACTGCTTTACATCATCTTTAGCCATGTATAAGTATAAAAATTAAAAAATAAGTTTCTTCTCTGCAACATACAAATCTGTTATTTTATTCAAAATCATTTTTTAAAGATTTGCTTTTTTAAACACAACAATAACACTTTATTCTTCACTGAATTACCTTTATATTATTCGCAATCTGATGTTAACTAAAAATATTTCAAAAGTTTTTTAAATACATCCCATAAATAATTCGGATTTTCTTTTATTATTATTATTATTATCTATGTACATTGACAATCCATTACGAGAAAAACAAAAAACAACCCGCACTCCTTACAGA
>JABUQX010065180.1:5000-7500 GCA_015478945.1 Trachelipus rathkii
ATCTTTTTCCGACAAAATAAGTTAAGAATTATGTATTTTCATTATTTGAAACATTTTTTGTGTACAATAGTATTATTTAATATGTAAATTAATGTTGCAATTTCTGTCAAAATTTAAAAAAGGTAGAATCGTCCAATATATTATATAATATATATATATATATCATATATATATATATATAATAATATATATATATATATATATATTATAATATATACTTATATATATGATATATCATATATATATATATATTATATAATTATATATATATATATATAGTATATTTGCAACTACAGAAGCTTCAATAGGTCACAATTGTCATTTCAGACACACAAGCTAAGGTATTTCACAAAGATCTGTGACTCATGGACGTACGAGATATTTATTGTCTTTGGGGATTGGTTAATATAACAAATCACAAAGATCTGGTAGCTCAAAAGACGAATTTTTTTAAAATTTTTAGACAATTTTTTTTTTTTAACGACATATTTTTTCAAAGTATCTACGGATCTTGAAGAGCCGTCGTTCTTTTTTAAAGACCAGACTGATCGGTCTCTGTAATGACCCGCTCTTACAGAGTTACTCGTGAATGAACGACCCACAACTAATATCGACCACGATTATAAATATCATCAGAGTATGAAATGGATGTTTCTCTAATAATTATTTTCATATAGAAACCGAAAGATTCTAGTGATACCACACAACCTTGTCGATCGCTTTTTCACAACACTTTTATTGTGGTTTTCATCATATCCTTGAATCTTACTGTTTCGAAAAACTTTTCTAAGACAATAAAAAACAAGTGAAGATGTTCTCTAACCTCCAGAGATTTCTGCCAAGCATTGCATAATAAATAAATATGTCGTTTCTTGTGGGAATTACCCTCAAGAAACCCATAACACTCTTCAAAAATTTCCTTTTGAACTTTAACAAATATATAGTTTCTTGTGCATTTTTTCTAAACAAAAAAATAAGCAAGAAATTGTTCAAAACTTTCAATCCTATTTTATTTTTTATTGTATTCCTTATTCTTGTCAACAATACCAGTAAATGAAATTTAGATACTTGATTTATGATGCTAATTGCATGTTGTTTGCAACAATTTAAAGTTGATTATTTTTCTCATATGACGACGAATACCGACTAGAACTGATACTTTTCCAGGTTTGTATAAAATATTTTTCAAGAGCTTTTTTCCTTACTGGACAAATTTTTAGAACACATTTGAAAGAGCTTTTTATTACTCGTCACCAATTTTTCCAAATCTTTTAAAAGATTTTCTATTGCACATTCCAGGGCCATTTTACTGGCTTCATTGTTCTTATTTACCATAATAGTACTTTGCCACTCCCTCTTTCAAATGGTGACCTTTCTCTTTGTACAGACCGCCAAAGGTTCTGTCTGTCTTCTTCTCTAAGTAAGTCTTTATCTGTTTGTCTGTCTATCCGTTTTTCACCACTCCATATATATATTATAAATAATATATAATATATATATATATTATATATATATATATAATAGTATTATATATATATATTATATATATATATATATATATAAATATAATATATATATATATTATATATATATATATATATAGTAGGCCTCCCTTGCATATAGATGATATACAATTGATATATATCGATTTATGTCTATTTTGTATATCTATCTGTTTTATATATATATAATATATATATATATATATATATATAATTAGTGAGAGGGAGTGAGAGTCGATAATGACCATAGATTGGAAGATAGAGATTAAAAACATTAAAAATCATTAAAGATAAACTCAATTTGCCATTTATGGAACACTGAAGCTCCTTTTAAAGAGATTTGTTCATTTCCATAATGAAAAAGGAAGTCAGTTCCAGCGATTAAGAGCGGGGTTTTTTTTTTAGTTTTTTTTTGGTTTTTTTTTCGTTTTTTTTTATTTTAAGGTCCAGCTATTTTTTTTTTTTTTTAATCTATTTTTTTTTTCATTATGTTTTATTCTTTTAGTTTTTAACATTTTATTTGGGGGGGGGGAAACATTTTTAAAGATCCTGATAAAGAGAAAGTGTGTATGGAAAAAAGGGTTACATTAATTCTCAAATTTTATATAATATAATATATATATATATATAATATACACATCAAGATATCGAATATATATATATATAATAATATATATAATAAATATATATATATATTATTATAATATATATATATATATATATATGATATTATATATATATAATTAAGTATTATATATATATATATATATATATATATATATATATATATTATATATATATTTATTATATATATATATATATATATATTTATATATAATATATATAGTAAATATATATATATATATATAATATATATATTAAATATAATAAATATATGTATATATATATATAATTATATATATATAATAAATATATAATATATTATATATATATAATATATATATATAATATAATATATATATATATATATATATAGA
>JABUQX010065180.1:22500-25000 GCA_015478945.1 Trachelipus rathkii
GGTGAGCGCAGAAAGGCTTTAAAGAGAGAAGATTATAATTATAGTTGGAAAAACAGAAGAAGGCAAGGAGTTCCACAGAACAGAAGTAGCTGGAAAGAATGAGGCACCACAACGAACAAGTCTGGGTCTAGTACTGCCATGCCAATAATTCATGCGAGAGCATGGCACCCTTGTTGCGAGGGCGACGCAATGGATGTGGAATACGAGCGGCCAACTCCCTTGAGCATCTGCCGCCGTAGTACTATAGAAAGAGATGTTGCGCAACTCACGTCGCAGAGATAGAGGGGTTCAAGAGAGTTTGAAGTAGGGGACAGTTTATTAGTCTCTTAGCTTTAAACTTAACCTTATCCAATAGAAGGGTGGAGCCGGACCCCCCCCTAATATTGAGAAATGTATCCTATACATAGGGCCGAATAAGCCCTTATATAATTGGGAGTAAGCTGTGCAGAGGAAAAATCCCGCATACTAAACAGAACTCCCTAGCTCTTTGAGCCACCTTAGCAACCATAGAAATATGAAGTTTCAAGATAATTTTTGTTTTATGTTAAGACCAAGAATGTTAATGTTATTCACAGGAGAGACGTTAGAGCCGTCGAAGAAATAGGAAAGTTGGGAGTGTCTTTGAGAGGGAGATGAAGAATGAGTTTTTAAAGAGTTGAATTTTACAAGGTTGCGGTGACCCCAACGGGAAATCCCATCCAGATCGACATGGATAGAATCGGAAAGCTGAAGAAGAGAGGCAACTCTAGAAGCAAAGAGGGAGCAGATTTTGAAGTGAGTAGAAGAGTGGAGGGTTGAGTCATCGGCATAAGAGTGACAGAGTTGGTAAGTAAACATCGCTGTAGGAGAGTCGTTTGATGAAGAGTAGAATAAGTTGGAGATAGAACGGAACCTTGCGGAACACCAAATTACAGGAAAAGGAGAGAAGACATCTTTGAAGAATGATTGCATTGAGCGATCGGGTAGAAAACTAGACAAGCTAGCAAAGAGAAGGAGGAAACCAAGGAATGGTAGCTGAGTATGAGTGAGGTGCGCAAACCGTAACAGCTTTGGATATGTCAAGCGTCACCAAAAGAAACTCCCCATGGTCTAGGGCAGAAGACCATAAATCAGTTACTAGGAACGGTATGTACAGTTTGACTCGAGACGCAAGCCATACTGATGTTGAAAGAAGGGAATGATACTCCAGATGATACAGGAAATGAGAGTTAAGAAGAGTTTCAAAGATTTTTAGATAGAATAAGAGGTATATGGCGATAGTTAGAAGGATCAAGAGCGGCTTCTTTTTTCGGGATCGGTGTGGATCAATGTGCCGCTCCAGACGTGGAAAGTATTTTAGTATAAAGACATTAAGAAGTAGAGTTGAACGAGACAGGCGCCAGCTCAGATTGCACACTCCTCAAAACAGGAGAATGCCATCCGTGCCATAGCCTTCTGATTTCATAGATCCAGATCTGCATCACGATATGTGTATCACAGGTAAAGACACCTGGTAAACCTGAGAGGAGAAGGAGATAGGAGGATGGGATGACCTAAGAATCGTCCAGGTTAGAATTAGATGAAAAAGGAAGGCCGAAGAGATTGGCTTTTCAGAAGGAGAGTTGCTACAGAACCGTCAGAGCGAATAAGGGGAGGAATAGGTAGATTTACAAAGTTGGTTAGATGATGTTTTTGGCAAGCGGGCAGAAATTTTTAATCTGTAGGAGAACAAAGTCAGAGTTGTCGCATCCTTCTTTTTAGTGAAAGTGTGCTTAGCCTGTCGAATAATATCACTCAACGTTCCCGAGCAGAAATGAAAATTATGAAGTAGTATAGGATGAAATGAAGTTTTTCCTATGCCGTATACGCAATGGTTCTCCTGAATGCCGACGAAACACTCTCGACCATTGGATTTTGGGGAGAAAAGATTTTTAGATTAAAGATGGAATGACCTGTCTCGATTTCCATTCGGTGATTACGTAGCCCACTTTTCGCGGTGATCGAGGCATTACCCGAGTCAACAGGATTCATTCCAAGAGTAGTTAGCCAAAAAACAACCATTCTCAATTAGGCCAATTATATAAAATTAGTTATATATATATATAGTAATATATATATATATTATATATATAATCTTTTTAATATTATATTTATATATTATTATATATATATATAGATATATATATTATTATATTATATATATATATATTATATTTTATATTCTTTTATTATTTATTTGCAAATTTGTCGCAACTGTTGTGCCCGCATGTTGACGTGCTTTGACTTTGTTGGTTGCATTAGTAACCAGGAGTACCCACGAATGCCATGATGCCCCAGTAGGAGTTTTAAGCACACTTCTATGATTATTTATCACACATATATCAATATATATATATATAGTATATATTATTATATATATTATATATATATATATATATATATTATATATATATATTATATATATATATAGTATATTATAATTTATATATATATATATAATTATATATATAATTTATATATA